>LBLO01000514.1:0-23026 GCA_004354395.1 Chondrostereum purpureum | reverse complement strand
GCTGGAGACAATGTCACCATCCGTTTCTTCACCGACAACCCGGGACCGTGGTTCCTCCACTGCCACATCGACTGGCATTTGGAGCTCGGATTCGCCGTCACTTTTGCAGAGCGCACGGATGAATGGGCTACTGCTAACCCTACCCCTGGTGTGTTGCAACCGCTTGCGAGACGTTTTCCATTGCTGACTTATTCGGTCCTCTAGCTGCCTGGGACAACCTCTGCCCGCTGTACGACGTCGGGGGAACTAGCTCGGAGTAGAGAGTGTGTCAATTGATCATTCATTAGATACACATGGACAAATCATCGGGGAACATGTTTATAATCACCTTAGAGTTCATTATGCAGTGTACCTTATACCTCTCATTTACATCCTCGGAATCTTTCAAAACAATCATTATGTTGACTCTCTCGATTATTTAGAGAACGGTGGCTTGACCATTTGTTGGGGAAATAAAACAGTATGTGGCATTTGAAATATGTAAATTCCCCTTAGGCAGCGATGCACGGTAGCTCTTGGCTTGAGCGCGTATCCTCGTCCCTTGTCCATCCGTAAACCCAGTCATACACGAGCCGTAAGTATAGTCCATGAAATTATCTGCGATACAAGTCATCAATAATGAGACCTAAAAGACAGGGGTGCTACTCACGAATAGGGTCTTGTCCAGCAGCAGAGCACGTATCCCGACCAGCAGGACATCCAGACGCAGGGGACGCCTCAGCGGGAGTGTCGTTGACGTAGTCTCCACTACCGTTACAGCCGCCCTGGAAAGTATGGTACAATCCAAACCAATGACCAGCTTCGTGAGTAAGAGTTTGACCCTCGTTGTAGTTGTTCAGGTTGCCTCCAGGAAGTGTCGAGTACCGAATGACAATACCGTCGTCGGAAGGGTTTCCCGAGTATGAGTAGGGGAAGGTGGCGTATCCGAGCAGGCCTTGGCCAGAGCCAGAAGTGAAACCGACGGTGTAGACGTTGAGTGCGGCTTTGCCACCGACTCGAAGGGCTTTCTTCATTGCAGTCTGCTGCGTCGTGTCAGGAGCAGCGTTTTTGAACCAGTCCGCGTTGGTGGTGCGGGTGGTACCACCGAGGGTGAATGCAAGACCGGCCGAGGAGTATGCGCGATTCAAGACATTGATCTGGTCCCTAATTTGCGAGTCCCTATTCATCCAAGTAGGGGTCATTAGCTCAGCCTTGGAAGTATAAACACGACAAAGGCTACTTACGAGACACTTCCGAGCTTGCCATCGTTGGTAACGACGTGGAAGTACACACTGACCGTCGCAGCAGTACGGTCAGTAGAGTCGTCCGGGTCCATGGATCCCAGCAGAGCTCGGAACTTTTCTTCAGCGACCTCGATGATCTGAACGTCGTGCAGGGTCCCACACCCGCGGTCCAGAGGGTCAAGGTCGAGAAGATCATCCGGGGTGGGAGTACTCCTCTCGTCGCCACCAGGGACGCGAGCTCTCCCCTCCCTGTAGCTTCTTGCGAGCCTGGCGTGAGTAGAAAGCGAAGACTTGTCATGTCCCCTAATATAACAACAATAAGGATACGACGTCAAACAACAAGGATATAGATGAAGGCTTACCCAGGGACAGAAGTATCGACGATTGGTGAAGCCATAATGGTAGTTGATACCGAAAGCAGAACGGCCAGCGTTTGGAAAGAAAACATTGCGATGAAAGTTAGGAATGTGAAGGGTAGGTTGCGTGAGAAGCTTGGGTCCCATTCGTACGGTCTTATATACTATCCCAGCGGTGAGTAGTCCCTATGTTTATGTTTCGTATTCCGAGGGTATCCGGGAATTGGGCATCCCTATTATCACGCTCCTATTCATCCCGGCCAGACAGAACGTGGGCAGTGATTAGTACTGAATACCGGTGCGTATTAATGATATTTCTTTACTCTAGACCTAGGCCGACCGGAGCATTGCATGGTTTTCTCAAGGAGTGTATTGAGTACTGTTTTATACCCGCCGGCTGACTTCCTTAGAATGTTGGGATACTGCACCAGACATAGGATTCGGTTGAGGATAGATCTTCGGGCGGAAAGTATCATCTCTTTAGAATTCCTTTCAAGTAGCAGACAACAATCGAGTCAATAAGGGATCGTGGATGTCACTGTAGGAAGGCTGATTGCTGAGTCAGCACCATTGCGGCTTGTGTTCGGAAGTTCGGAAGTTCGGAGACTTTTCCCACGCTGAACAATGAGGACTTGTAAGGTTTCTTACATGAATTTGATACTCTAGTCCTGCAACAACGTCTTTCTCTAAGCTTTACACCGATGCCAGCTTCCGACCTTTCGTAYGTGATCGTCTACARTGKCAMACTWCNNAAAAGTNTTACAAAGTCCCACAGGATCCGTGTATCATAATATCTTACGAATTGTATTGAAATATAAATAATATTCGAACCAAATCTCAGGTCAAAGAGACTTCATCTTATGTATTCTCGAGTATGGATTGCAAGATTACGCAAGGCTTTAGGAGACAGGTTGGCTTCCACTGCTCTTCTATCTTTTCAAGACTCCATAAGCCNAACGCGGTCGTGCACAATACTACGTTGCTTTCGTCCGGAGATGCCAGACTACTCTGCATCTTCTCCCTCTCAAACGCGGAATCCGGCCTGACGCAACCGTAGCAGACCTTATGATTGAATCCAACCACAAGGTTCTATGTAGGAGATTGGATTCCGATTACATTGGATTATAATATACAATATGAAATCTAGACAAAATTCTATTCTACCATAATAAAATTGAATCCAATCCAATCCAACAGTCCATAAAATACATACTAGTGCCACACTGTGTGGGACTCTCACTGCGGCGCCACTTCTAATCCAATCGAATCGAATCCAACAATTCTGAATCCAATCGAATCGAATCCAAGCATCCTAAATCGAATCGAATCGAATCCAAATGTCCCAAATCGAATCAAATCCAAACATCCCTGTCCGAACGTCCCGAATCCAATCCAATCGCACCGCGGCCAATTAGGATTTGCCATGTTGTGTCACATCCTGCTTTAGTCTCTCCTGGTGCCGCCGCTGCTGCCGCTGTGGACTGCAAAATCCTTGTTAGCAATTGTTGGAAAGGGAATGATAGTTAATTACTTATCTGGGAAATGCTAAAATGAATGAAGAAAGATAAAATTACAGTATGCTCACAAGTGTCAACATAATTCAATGCTCGCACCTGCTTTCATCCAGATATTCTTTGCCATTGGTATTCAGATACGGTAGAGGTCCCTTTCATTAAAAAGAAGTGGATGAGAATGACTGCCAGCTGCAGACAGTTCGAAGGGAGGGGTGGTGGTGTGAGGGCGTACGACTTCGTGAAAGTTAGTTGCCAAGTCAGAAGGAAATTAAGTAAGCAGAAAATCTAGCCTTCATGCCCACGAACTTCGTTCCCGGCATTACAGTGTAATGGGGTTCCTTGAGACACTTGGGGTCCTTGAGACGATGTGAGATTATGAGCGTCTCGTGTATGGTAACATTGTTGGACCATTTTATAATACTTACTAAACTACTGTAGCACTTTTTCTCCTCTTCCGTCCGTTCTATAATCTTTTCACCTTTTGCTATCTTCTCAGCCAACTGTTTCAAAACATTTGTATTCACATTTAGCATGCGTTGTGTTAGGTCGGCAAACTTTGCTCTTTCTGTAGTCAAGAAACCTCCTCTGGTAGCTGCTTTAATTTGGGAGTGACTAAATGCTACAAATGAGAATGTGGGATCTTTTTGGAACCGTTTGTCATGGTACATTAGCAGCCAYTTTTTGTGTGCAGTATCTGATAAGGTAGACGATGTTCCAATACCACCTAACCCATACGGAAATAACCAGGGAAATATACTTGGATATAACTCAATATTATTGTAAATACTTGCACTTCGGCTTCCATGTCCAACTGCCAATGCTGCACCCCCTTCATCTAGATGTCTAAGAGCACGGGCAATTTGTGACTTTATAGACATATTATCAAGGGATTCTGATGTTAATCCATGTATTACAAATGGGCATGGTCCTGTCTCTGTACCATCTTCCTCCCCATTATCGTTCTGGGCCATACTTTCAGGTACTTTGTTTGTATTTTCTTCACGATATTCAACAGTGACTGGAGGATAGTCTTCTGGATATGTATTGAGTATCTCAAAATCAATTTCCAGATCAGCATATAATGCATTATTCAGCTTAAGCCACTGTAATGCCCGTGCAACTTTGTCTCTTCGAACCAAAACAGGTGTGCGTTTCCAGTCTTGCTGTGTAGGCTTGCATGGACCAGTATATAGAACTACCATTACTTGTTCAATGTCTTCAAGCGGTGGGGGTAGCTTTGAATACACCTTGGCAACAGGAGCCTCAAACGCAATAGCATGTGCAACCATTTTACGCATTCCAGATGCAACTCGAATGAAACATCCATTATGACGAATTCGCTGAACCAAGAGACGCTCCATAAATGATAGATCTGATAGTTCAGGTGGAACATTTCCAAGCCACATTCCATTTGCTAATGCAGCGGGAGGTATATTTCCTTTCCGCAGGATTGTACGGCAGTCAGTACAGACTTTGTCTGAAGAACCATCAAGTACAGCTCCCTTATATTCTTTAATCTGTTCACCAGGTAACTTTCGCTCTAATCTTGATATACCATCCACTTCTAATATCCGAAGGAAACCCTTTATACTTTTCAACGGATTTAACCGATTCAGTGGACGGAGCTGACCACATACTGCACAACCAGCCTCCTCTATTTGATCTGGGGATATATTGTGACACCAGTCTGCTATAATTCGATCTTCAAGGGAAGTATTGGCAGCTTTTGGAGGAAATATTGTAGGATCAGGTCCTTCATCAGCTATATGTTGCATTAACTGTCTTGCCCACTCTAATCGTTTTGCATTATTTTTTTGTTCTGATGTTAATCCTTTCAATTTTGCCTTATCATAATGGCGTTTACTTGAATTTCTATAGTAGCCACTACCATGAACTCCTACAAACTGTTGATATTTGGAATGTGCTGCTTTTTTCTTAGTTGTAGACGCTGAAACTTTGAAGATGGAGATGAACTGATTGCAGTTTTGACAATGATGTCCATCACATACTTGTGTTATGTATTGTCGATTACAATTCTTTGAAACTATTGTAATATCATGCTCTCTTGCAATACGCTGCATTATTTTGAGAGGTACATGTTCTGCAAGACGCTCCAGGGGCAGCGAGACGGAGATAAAACTGTCATCGCTGTAGTTTGTGACTGAAGTCAGAGGAATATAATCAATGAAACGGAAGTCCGTTCCTTCTAGTCTAGTCTGAAGCTGTTTATCTAAGTAATGATGTATATCTTGGTAAGACCAGACATAGGCTCTGCCTCCTCCAACTGGATTGTGAACAAGACAAGAATCATCATAGCCTTGGTATAGAGTAAGCTCGTAGCCTACAGGACAACTTGATTCTATCCAATCCAATATTTTGATAAATCNTCACAACGTCCTCCATTTACTACCTGGGTTATATTGTACATTCCACACTGCCATATAGCTATAAAATCATGACGTCTCATGAACGATCGTCTGAGAGTCAGAGACAGTTCACGAATAATGTCTTGCACATGTATTTTTAATCCATAATGCTGCATATAAAGTGATCCAACAGGTTCTGGCCTTGAATAAACATAAACTCTAGGTAGAAATCCATTCTCAATATCTGGTATCAAATACATTTGCGTCGCAAGGTTAGTTTTATGTATTTTTTCCATCCGCTCATAGAGATTATCATGTATTAGTTTATATGTCTGCATCATATTATATCTGTTATCCATACGCTCATAGGCATTGTAATCCATTCGCTCAGAGGCATTGTTATACATTCGCTCAGAGGCATTGTTATACATCCGCTCATAGGCATTGTCATACATAGATGCGATAGGCACCATACATGGGGGAATACATGAAAAAACATTATCTGAAACACTGATGGGTTTCAGAGAATAAAAGTTGTGGATAGTAAGAAACTGCGTGAGCAGGATGAAGCAGTACAGAAGATATCTCATCTTGCCAATGGTGGTTAACGTAGAGATGATAAGCATGACTAATACAAAATGCAGTGCAATTTTCATATTCTTTCCTAATTGAGCTTTGCTCCTCTACGTGCTATCATGTCTCACTTATACAATCTCAGGTATTGACAGATTTTCAATTTGTTATATGAATGATGTATAGCTAGAGGTACTTGAGTAGATAGAACCAGTCATGTARAATGTAAAATGTAAATAATTATTTCACAGGCAAGATATGTTCAACGTAACTACAAGTACAAAATTCACAAGAAACCATGGGCAAACTTCTCAAACCTTGTACATATACCTTTTGCTCCCTTTTGGTTCTGCGTGGACCCCTTCCACTGTGTCGCAGTGCGAAGAACAGCCTTTCCTGCATCAATATCCTGCTGACGATTGACAAACCAACTTTCTGCACCCGACGTCCAATAACCCATGTTCAAATGAGAGACACTCCACGCAGTGTCTCGAGGCCACCATGACATCATTGCAGCCTGATTTTGAATATCTGTGGAAACATAGTAGACCCCACAAATAAGGTCCATCTCCTGTTCGGAGAGGTCATCATCATAGTAGGTCACGGAGGTTTCGTCACTCTGCACAAACATACGCAGAGATGCTTTGTCGTCAGGCACAAGACCTTGCACGACAGCCTCTGCAGGAACCACAGACAAAGCCAGACGCCAGATAATACCACCATGGGCAAGAGCAGCACGCCNACGTGGGCCACGTAGAAATTCATCTCGTTTTTTCTGATATGCAAGATAATCTACACGGGTGGGTTGATACCCTAAAGGCCGTCTACCTAGACTAATGTCTGGTGGATCTATGACAGGCAGGCTGTCTACCTCAGCAATACGCAGCGTGAACAGAGTCGAGCCGGTTGTCAGAAGCCAGCGRAGGAGTTTGTCCATAGACTCTGAGAAGCGCTCCTGCAGGCGAGCACATTCAAGCACAGTTCGAGCACTGGGAACTGCAACGAAAAAGTCGAGAGGGGCTGTGTCATTCGGGAAGTCAATGAAGAAGACATCACCAAAGACACRCATCTTCTGTCTGCGTATGCGGAGTTTACCCATGGGGGAGAAATGACGAGGATTATCGGGGAAGAGATCACATAAATGAGAAGGAAGAGGGAGCTCGTTTTTTAGTGTCTCCACAAAGGCTGCACAAAATGATGCATCCTCCGTTGAGTCAAGACATTGTTCTTGCATCAGCCTCTGTGCAACCTTTACAGACATCGCAGGGTCGGGGTTGGGAGTATACGCACTGAATGCAAGCCCATATTTTTCAAACAAACATTGCTTGAACGAGAATGCATAGATGGTGGGAGCTACATACGTGATGGTCTGTTGGGTAGTTCTAGAGTATGCTACCTTAACCTCTCCCAAAGCATCTTGAAAGTCGTCAGGAGCTATCTGAGTTAATGGTACAGGAAACGCTATAGGCTGCCCTAAGGCCATATCCCCATCATAGTCCTCATCATCAGAATCCTCCTCTAGGTCACCATCGGCAACAGCATTAGGAGCCCATCCGGTATAGAAATCCCATTCATTCCACAGTTCATCAAATCGGCGTTGCATTCGACCATAAAGCTTCCAAATGTCCGGTGCTTCATCTTTCGTAAGAGGCTTCCGGTAGAGGATACCGTCATTGTTTCGCTCCCACTCAAAGGCTCGTGCACCATGCAAGCCTAGACCAGTGGCTGCTTCTGCCGTCCTTCGGCGTTGGATCCAGACATCTCTCTTTGCTTTGGGAGCAGACACATACTTGGATTCGCGGTGTATACGTCGACGTTCAAAGAATTCGTCCATGGTTTCCCCTTCCAATACACCATCCACTAGTTTTGGCTTGGGAGTATGGGATAGAGGAGCAGGGAGTTCAACAGGTTTATTCCAGTCCACATCAGGGATCACAGCAGGATCTGGTGAAGTCCATTCCGAGACCGGAGCTGCTTCCACCAGTGCTGGTGCAGACTCAGCCACGAAAAGTGCTTTTGCCTCTTGATCTAGGCGTTGACGATCAGGGAAGTAATCTGCAACAAGACGGAATGTATTTATGCCTCGATCGACAGCTTTTGACGTCCAGAGTATCCACAATGGCATCCCAGAGAGGTGAACAGCATGTATATAAGCCTCATCTGGAAGAGCTTGTGCATCCAAGCAGCACCCTGTGCGTGATATGTGTGTACTTGTAACCCATGAGCCAAGAATGTCCTGCACAGTTTGGTACGGCAGACCATCCCCTCGTTGAGTGAGTTGCTCCCATACTTGACTATACCAGTCAACATTCCCCAGTCCATGGACAGGTGCACACCGCATCCAATAGGCCATTGAAATCATGCCCAGTATTAAGGGAAACACTTCACGGCTTCGTTTGGCAGATTCGCGCGCACGATCAAGTGTATCCCAGTTCAACGAGTAGCCATAGCTTGATGGTACTACATCCAGACGTGTATATAAAGGTAGTACTACGCTGGAATGAGGCGAAAATGAACTACATATACGCGAGAGTGTCCAAACTAATGTATTCTCCACCCGTAGCCAGGACTTTACAATCGAAGGTTCTAGGCAGTAGCCGCTGCCTGTACTTCCCCGTACAAATGAGAGCTCCCCGAATAACGACGAAAAATACCCAGTTTCTTCAAGGGGGTATAGCGGCTTTTGCTCATCAAACGATGGCATGAAGCCAAGGTGGGGCCACGAAGACGAGTACATATAACGTCGGCGAAGTGACCGCGGTGAGGGTAAATGGGATGTGGGAGCAGCTGGGGGTATCTTCTCTATCCGCGAACGGTTGAGAGATGTCAAAGCAACAAGTGTGCTGTCTGTCGATCGAACAACACGAACAGACAGTTTTTTCTGAGTTGTAGTGTACATTAACTATCTTGATGTAAATATAAAACGAATGGATTACATACCGTTGTCCCCACCTGCTGCGAACCCATCGGGAGTTGTAGTGAATTCATGAGACGTAGAGCGTCTAGAGTGTCGAGAGTTTGTTAGCCTTCCAACTCGAAGACAATAAATATACATACTAGCAGATTGCAACAATATAATATGTTTACGCGTACTGGACACGCGTTTTCGTGGAATCGACGCGACTTCTGTGTCGGACGTTGTACTGAGTCAGTGAAATACAATCAAAAATAGCGAGAGACGTACTGACAGAAAATAAAAACCGAAGAGGTAAGCAAACGTGGAAATACGTTGGTTCGAAGTAAGAGCTCGATCGAGGTTGGCGACCGAAATACAAACGAGTACGAAGACGGCCGAGGTGAACGAGTCGTCGTGAGAAGCGTTCTCAAGCAGGATGATCGAGTAGGGTTATCGTCGACGAAAACGAGTCGTCGTGAGAAGCGGTATCAAGCAGGTAAAGTTATCTTTGACGAAAACACCCGGCCGTAGTACTTGTAGTAGCAGCCCCAATTATCGTTACCTACAGGACGCCCTGTTGATAACGATGTAAAGGTGACCGGCGAAAGAGAACGGAGGCGACGTGGAACGGTAAGTCGAGAGGATTGCAGACCCGATGTAGAGATTACCACAAAACGATCGTTCGCCGATCGTAAGTAGCTATATTGCCTGCAGGGCGCCCTGCTGACAATAAGTACTATTCCGATAACTCGACTTTCGTTGCCAATAGGACGCCCTATTGACAGCGTATGTCGTGGTCGTAGAGAGAGAGCGGGACTTAGAGTCCACTGATCTGGACTCCACCAAACCGGCCCGGCACTTCCGGAAGTTCTAACCCTACGCTTCTTCCTTTCTTAACTTACCTCCACCATCTCCACCTTCCGTCCCTACCACCACCATCCATCTCGGGAAACCACAAGTGCGTACTTGTGGTTTCCCTTCCAGTTCACCATTTTCCTCATTACCACAAACCACGAGTGCGTACTTGTGGTTTGTTGTCATCACTCCTCATTTCGGCGCCTAATGTAAAATTTATTAGAATTAGTAGCGTCAACTCGTTTGCTCTACTTACATTACTTATTTTTTCGTACGTTCGTATATCCTATACGTCACTTACGGTTTCGTTCGATTATATCCTATCTATTCATGTCGAAACAAAGCACAAGTGCGTACTTGGGCTTTGTTTATATCGTTATATATTAGGAATCCGTCCACGTTTCTTTACGATACTCTTTAATTATTATGCTTATAGTTATACAGGATCGAACGCTTGCAGCAGCCGCCGTATACAAAAATACATTCTACAAGTTTATACATCGACAGGACTACTACGACCTACGATGCTTGTGCCGGTGCTTTCGCGTGGCCTGGCTACTTCTCCTCTCGTCAGGTCGCTGCAGGGCGGGCATCCCTGCGTAGTCGTCATCGTCATTAGACTCCGTGTTGACGTGGGCGCCACTTCCGACGTATGTGACGACTGTCAACCTGACGTTTCGGGCTGGCGGGGGACGTTCATAGGGTTCGACCGCGTGGCGTATGAGAGGGCTCCTGAATACGATTATGCCATCTGCCAGCGGGTGAGTTGGTCGCGTTTGATAGCACAATAAGATGCTTACCATTGTGACTAGCCATTGCGGCGTCAATAAATTGTAGTGACGCACACCGATTCGTCGACACCTGCTATACAATTAGCATGGGGAGTTCTTAATCTGGAAATGCGGGACGTACCAGCCAGATCGTGATATAGGTATGTCCGCTCATTCCGAAGTGTTAATCTCCTGTGACTTGGCTAACTTGTTATTCGGAAACCAGGCCGCATTACTTTTATACGGCGAGGTCGTGGACTGTAGGGACGCGACGGCCAACTATGTCGCAAAAAGAGTAAGCTTAAAGCTTACGAATATACAAGTGCGCACTTGTATATTCATGCTTGAGGCTCGATAGGACGCCCGCGACACTTCATTTCGACTGGGGTACTCACTTCGGATATCGGTGTGGCGCCGCGCAAACGATTCGAGAGTAGTGTCGTCATATCCAGGAGCTGGAATTCCAGCTCTTGGAAATGACGTCGATGCAAGCTGGGGGACCGAGGAGTAATGGGCTCCGTAACACCGATTATATACAGGACGCGCGGTGATTTGATCGCCGCTGTATTTGGCCTCCACATCCCCTCCGTCCGACACCTTCCATTCGCGCCAAGTTTCTGAGGCCGTCGGCGTAGTTTAATAACACGCGTTGCGATGTATTTTTGTTATAGAAATAATTATATACAACTATTATTATCGAGCGTCAAAACGCCATAAGTTTAAATTTAATCTGTGAGAAAGGTAATACTATTCGACTGTCGGGGAYCCTCTCGACTTTCTTTCTTTCTTCCTTTCCCCCCCCTACTTCAACTTGCTATACAAGCCCANCCATGTATCATCCGTCAAANGTTAGACAAATCGTTATTGTGTCCTGGAGAAATGTTCTACAAACACAACGATAAACGCGCTCCGTGGCTCCCTCCGCTTGTTGTTTGCCAGAACCACCCCCTCGCGAAACCATACCAGGCCTCTATAATCTGACCCCCATTAGGGTGATCAGTTTGGTGGGATTAATCATCCTAAGGGGTACCCATATTGAAGGTAGTCTCCAATGTACTTAAAGTGTGTGGATCTCTCCATATCTTCAGTGGATGTTTCCTTTGGTAGCTAGCATCTTGTATATACCAATAGCTATATTAGCTATTCTAATGATATTTCTTTATATATTATGACTTGGTACTGGCTACTATTACTGTATCAAGTGTTCTGTGTATCAACCTAYCCMTATATAGGCTCCAGTCTAAGCTAGTACACCTTATGTCNATGATACAATATAGGTTAATATACTTCATAGTSAGMKMTAATACCASTCARTGKCACNGSSWRTWYAAKACATGGGGTGAATGGCCAAGAATGGCAGATACGTGTTTCAATTTATTGGGCTTTTCYGTGACAAATTTTGAAATAGCAATTGAAGATATTTACAAAGTAATAGTAAATCTAATATATGTTATCTTGTACTATTATTTCTTACACCTGTTATAATAGAGCAATAGAAGAATAAGTAGTAGACTACACTTTGTATATTCTCTTCTGGATATTGTATACCTATTTGAAAACTAGAATATTAGAGAAATTCTCTGTTACTTCTAGATATATACTTAGATACATAGATAATTCAGTCCTTAGCAACTCCAAGGTAAGGTTTCCATAGTGTTATATAGAATTTAATTATTCTAGTGAAAGCTGTTCCCTATTACTCTGCTGAAGATCTTGAATTTATAAGGTGGATTAGTATCTAAGCATATTTTTCAACTGAATCTGATAGGGTGTTGTGATATGCCAGGGGTATATAGGGTACATATTGGCAACTAGAAGATGCTGGTACTCTTACATTCTAGAGAGAGAATTATAAGAGAATTAGAAGAACAAAAATTGTTGTACTTAGAGTTTTGTAGAAAGTGCTAGGTGTGGGAGAGACCTAGCAGACCCAGGTATTTCTAGATGTGCACCCATCAATAGCTTTGAGTTTTCCCTTCATTTTGAGCTCCAAAACATCGAAATTGGTGAAGAATTAACTAATATATGATGCATGTGGCAATTTTGCCACATTTTCGATATTTTGGGTCCCTGATGGTAACTGCAGGCTGAACTGGCCCCTTTTGTCTGAGAGAATGCAAGTTGTGCATTCTCTCGGGTAAACCAGCCCGGGGTGTCTGTGATTTTCCTCAGAAATGATATTTTACTATTGCCATATCACTTTTTCTCTCTTGCTTGTATATCTCAACCAATTATTGTTGTAAAATCACGAAAATATTTTGTAGGACCACTGTGCATATGCCTCTTGACATTAGGATTCCATATGAGTTGATTACTAGCACGTAACCTAGCCCAAGGAAAGAGCTATAACCTGTACTTATTTTTCTCCTCTAGTTTCAAGTGTTATATTGCAATTTTCTAGGAATAATATATAGCTATAGGACTTTAACTTCTGCAAAAGAATATTTATGCATCTATNTTATGMTCNWGGAGAATTACTMTGAGATARACAAATRATGTCAGTGTTTGTAACCCTAACTTAGGGTTACTAGTATGCACATGGAACATGACTCTGTGCCTTATCTCCTTACCATCACTATCTTTTCAGTGAAAAATTCATTTCCCTTTTCTCTCTTTCCTATATCTACTTTACTTTCAGGGGATTTAAGGAGGCTTACAATAATAGAGAAGAAAGAAAATAGCTAATGGTATGTCTCCTTGAAGCTAATCTTTGTATCTACTGGACTAATTCAGGGATATTTCCAGCATGTTAGATCTTCCAGAACTACTAGTATGATATGTTCCCAGTGACAAGACTTTCACAGTGAAGAATGAAAAGAATTTAGAAGATGAGAGTTAGTATACCCATAGCTCTATAGGAAATAGAGGATTTGGAGGGGGATTCATGGACCCAGGTACACCTATATTCACACCCATGAATAGCCTCGAGTTTTCCTGACATTTTGAGCCCTAGATCATTGAAATTGGTGAAGAATCCATGAAGATACCAACAAATGTGGCAAAATTGCCACAATTTTCGAATTTGCTTCTTTCTGCAAGTGTATTGGATTCTGAGAGCACGCCCGCTCGACAGCGCGTGCTCTCAACATTCCGGACCGCTTTTCCGGACCCGGGTAAGCCCAGAACATCGTGGCAATTGATTATCTCTTTTCAGCCACACAACCCTGTATGCTTTTCTACCTCATCCAATAATGCTCCTAAAATCACGATAATTCTCGCAGAATCTCCCCATATACCCTCCTTAATATTGGCATAGTTTCAGGTTGCTGAGTCATGCGTCCTTTGCCCAAAGGAACACTGCAGAGTACTTGCTTTTAGCTATATTCCTTGTTTCTATTTCAATGTTGTTGATTTGTAACTTGGATAATATACAGTACCTATTAAATATGAGCTAAAAAAAAAAAAAARAAAAAAATTAATGTAAGGAATTGGAAGGTATCGCGACAGCGACGGTGCAAGGGTGAGGTTGCAGTCCACGAACCGAGAAGAAACTCCCCAGCTCGTCTCAATGCTACCCAAGTTCAGCCCACCGGAATGAGGGTAGATTCCCCCATCCCAGTCTCAATGAACTTGGGCTTCTCAACCCTCGGTCGTCGTAGTAGTTCACCATCACAATGATGACTCAGAACTCTTTCACCTTCACCCCGGCCCCGCGATTGTTACTCCCACGCCACACATCTACTCTTTGTTCAGTCGCTTTACCTTAAGCTTTTGGATGATCGGCCAATTCGAACTTCATGATTCTCGGTGCTATGTCACCAATCTAGTTGCATATGTAAGCATACTCTCCCCATTTATAACAGGTTGCATGCGCCAGCGATCATTTCAAGATTCAGAGTAACCCCTACCTTCAATGCCACCGGCCGGCTTATCGGAACTGAAACTGAAGGGAGTACTCAGACTCTCTGTTGAGAGCGTCTCGGTATGTACATCGTCACCCAGGATTCGTCTCTTTGGCTGAACAGTGCTTGAATGACAATAGCCCATATCGACCGATCCGACGGAAGGTCCCCCAGGTAGTACTCCACTCACTTCCTGTACATGTCATGATCACAGCCAAGTAAGTCGTCCCTCTACTTACCAAGTGGCTACCACCTCGACTTCGTCATTCTCCAGGCACAAGTCCTGAAAGAAACAGATCTCTTCAAGACGATCTTCACCCTGGAAAAGGTGACAAGTGTTTCTGCCTAAGCTTGTATGGGGTATTTCACTAAGCCCTCTCACAAGAAACTGGATACATTATATGTGGCCGCGCACAAAGGAGACGAGGAGCTCGCAAGAATCTATAACCGTTTGAAAACTGCTGAAGAGGTAAGAAACACCCTCCTCAGGCCTAAGTATTCCTGCTCACCGTCTCGTGAAAGTCCCGCACCAAGTGCCAAGTTGATTTAGAGGAGTCACACAATTCTTTGCATTCAGCGACAAGGGAGCTCTCATCTTCCCGGCAAGAAAACGTCTGCTTGAGCCTCGAGTTACAGATCCTCCGCCAGGTCAGAATATGATATGCTCCCTTACGGTTTCCTAATCGTAACGTATGTCCCGAAACGTAGGAGTTAGTCAATACAAGACACCGGGTTCAAGAAGAAAGGAACAAGAATCGTCAATTGACCGAAGTATGTCTCCTCTCGCCCTCCTTTATTTACTCATTCTCTCGCAGATTCTCAGACTTGCCCAAAGCATTTCCACATGTTCAATCTGCTTTGAGATTGTAGGTGCCCCAAAAATGTATGGCATCTCTTCTACTCCTTCGACACATAATTGTTTACCCTCTCTCTCCTTAGTCTAGACTGCGGGCATATGTTCTGCCATGATTGCCTGTATAGTTGGCACCAAGCCACGACAATATTCAGTTGTCCGACTTGCCGATCGGCGGTTCGAGCATTCGCAATCCAATCTGCAGAGCTGAATACCATGTTTTCGTGTATTCATGAAGTTTTGGGCCAACGAGCAAATTGAGTTAGTCCGTCTCTGACCTAAGGTACGCAATTCAATTTCCTCTCTGACTCCGGGACCACCTGATAAATCAAACGCAAATTTGGAGACATCTCTAGCAAGAGATGTTCCTTTCTTAAATAGTACCACTTTAGAAATCCGATCGGTCTCAAGATTAGAACAATTTCCCTCTGCTATATATACGGCCACTCCTCTTAGACAACATCATTTACAGAGTGCCTTACTGCAGGCCTGGATTGTCAGGATGCATCGCTTTGAACAACTAAGTGAATTGCCGGCATCCAACAAGTACACATTAACTCTGATATCCCGTCTAGACCTCCAATCTTTCGTAGTCGTTATATTGTATGCGCTGTGTCGACATGATACTGGATCAAAGTCCCATAAAGAACCAGAACTAAGAGCTGGAAGAATCATATAGAGCGGCTTTTATTGCAGTTTTTTGAGACTCACAAGCAAACAGACAATAGCACCCTTCCGACCCCGCCCCCCTCCTTGTTTCCGACTTTCTAACTCCTGTATCCTCAGGGCCAAGTTTTTGAATTCATTTTCCTGTAACTATACAGAGTATACGTCAGATCAAAGGTTTCAGACGGATTTTTCATGATTGTCCTACCATGCGAAATCGACCAAAATCTTGTTGCAGGTCATTGTCTGCGTACCTTTGGCACTTTTGGGCAGCAAGGAGTAATTCAACGTCGATGCGCAGGAATTCGATTTTTTCAGTCAAATTCGACTCGCAGACTCCGCCGCATGGTGGGGAATGTTTATCATGGTGAGCAGCTGCGTTAGGAATATCTTTCTCGCCTTCGCTCTCCTTCCCCCTCTCCATTTCCAGTTGTCCTTTGATAGGAAGGGCAGGAAACATTGATTTATCGAGACGAGGATACAGTTTTTGCCTTGTCATGATCAATATTTCTTCCTATAGGGGGCAAATCTACCGCTGTTATATATGTACCAGTATGGAGTGGCTCAATCATCTTACTTATGATAATGAAGTGGCTCAACGTAGTGATCATGATGTGCTTTGTCTCCCCAGGATCGGAGTGGCCTATCGCTATTCTTTGAGATTATAGGAGATCGGTTACCCCGGATCCTGATATATTTATTCACCAAGAAACATCACAGTAAAGCGCAAAAGCGCACGCATCGTGCCACCACAGCAAATTAAAATTAGCAGTGGAAAACCATACTAGGGACCGCGGGTGGGTGTCCTTCCCTGGTTTAAATTCGAACCCCTAGTATATACTTCGAATTCCTCACTATTGCTGGTTTTGATCCCAAGTCCGGTTTCAAATTCGAGTTTGCAAAACGATTGTCCAGCTTGAGCCACTCTTGAGCCACTCCCCGGAGTTATAACAGAATTGAGGTAACCATGAGAGAGCCAATCAAGTGCATAGGTTACTTTCACCTCTCGGTCCGTCTCGAAGCCTCCTTGACCATACGGGAAAAGGATAGGGAAAGAGCCCAGGAGATGGTTCGGGTTCGATGGTCCTCCATCCGTGCGCAATCCAGTGACAGGGTCAGTACGAGCATACTCATTAATGTAGGCACCACCGCGAGGAACATGATAATGAAGATGGGTTTCCGCAGTAGCACCATCCTTAGGGTCCGCCGCTCCCGGCAGTGTAGGATCTCCATCTCTGCCGTCACTAACTTCTGAGCTGTTGGCCATTGCATGAGCGAGAACATCCGCCTCGGGAATACTGTGACTGTCAACGTCAATAGTGTCGCTCACAGTACCCATTACTTGCCCATTTTCAATCCCATTTTCAAGCTCATTTTCGTCTCCAGAATGGGACTGGGAGAATGAGTGACATGTCATCATTTCCATTTCTTGAGGCTCTCTAAATGAGAGTGTGGCGAAAATACTCTCATTTCGGATCAACCGATTCCTCTCAAATTGATGGCATCATTCCCGAATGAGAGTATTATGCTCTCATTTAAATTTGAGCGTCCCCGATTGAAACTTTTCATATCGACGGATGGGTAGGAGCCTGGATGCCACCCGGCTATGTAAGAAAAAATAGTTACGCATATATAGTATTTCGTCTTACCCACCACCAATAGAAATACGAATTTGGCGGGGCACTGGCTTCGAGTCTATAGTGGACCAAAGAAGTCGAGAAATTAAAACCGTCCCTGATGCACCAAACGGCAGGTCTCACATGTCCAGTCCATGCACCTCGGTTTAATTTGTTGCCCTGGAGTACATTCCCTCTCAACGACCATTTACTTATGAACACACACTGCCATTATACCATATCATATCCTGGCATTGATATGCCTGCCTACTTTGAGGATGCATACACAATAAGGAGCTCATTGGAGGCAAGCCTCACCATTAGTACGGTAGATACATTGCATGGGTTGACTTTTCATTTATTTACAGTTACGTGCTCAGCGACAGGCAATGTTTGCTCAGACAATTATTGAAGAAAATCGTTTATTCTATAAGACTTTCCCACAAGCAAGGCCGGCCGAGAACCCGAGCCTTAATGGCCTCATTTCTAACTCCTTCTCCATCGGTCTGCCAGACGCTCCCTACCAGCCGAGTCACGATGTTTCGCTTTCATTCACGGTATGTTACAACTGAGAAATTGCCCGCAGACTGTTTGAATGTGTATGGCAGGCTGCAAAAAGGCATGGTTATCTAGGTTCACAAGGAGGCTGCTTTGGACTAACATAATACAATCTTAGGGAAAACATACCACACGAGCAATTCCCCCTTTATCCTGCAAGGACTTCCTATTTCTCTGCTCTTGCTAGCACTCATTACAACTCTTTCTCAAATTGGTACAGGATACACAACAGGCGCTAGTGGGCTCGACCTCGATCAACAGGGAGCCTTCTGTGTTAACCCTCACGAATTCTATCTCAGAATTCCAGTCTACCAAAGTTGGAGAGACGGTATCCCTGCCACTGCCAATCGAAAACGCTGAAAAAAGCTTGGCACTTATCCAAACAAAATCCCCAGGCCAAAATGTGTCGCCCCGGACGCAGAAACACAAAACAGCGAAAATACGAAAGATGCTTCCTCTCTCCGGACAGTACACCTTAGATTGCACTAGGGTCCATCGCAAAGAGAGGCGGGCTGTCATTCCAAAAGAGCCCCGGCCACCCGTACAGCGTAAACCATTTATTGCATGCCTATTCTGCCGTGGTCGGAAGATAGCATGCCGATCACCCACAAGTGGGGATATTGACGGTACATGCAAGTGAGTTACACATAGTCTTTAGCTATTGATGTTCGATTGTAATTGTTCTTGATTAAAGCCAATGTGAAAGGCGTTGCCTCACCTGCATCTTCCCTACAGAAAGTCATCGGGGAGTCCGCAAACACAAGTCAAACTTGGGAACGAATGCTTCCCCTCGCAAACGTACGAAGAGATCGAGAAAGGTTTAGTTGTGCCCCTACTAGTACCCCTGTTTCCAACATTTATCGTTAATCACGTGCTTTTGTCGCTTTCGTTCTGCTTGTTTTGTTATCCAGTTAGTTTGTCGGATTGGCTTGGGTTCGCTTGTACTTTATGGTCACACTTTATATTACACTTCTCCATTCAGATCAATGCTTTATATAATTACTCTCACTATATTTTATCTGCAAAATGGATGATTGGAGAGTAGGTTGGTACTTTAACGATCCATCCCCCNATTATCCCCTTAGTTATCCTTGTCATGAGACTGGAAGTTATTGAGATGGCTAACAGCGAGGTCTTGAATCCCCTCCATGACCCATAGCTTTGCAAGGCGGAGGGTCGCTTGCCAGTCCTCGAATGAAACACCAACGAAATCGACCACCAGACATGGGCCCACATCCGACTGGTTAGCAAAGTCAAATTTCCTGGGACATACTGTCAGCCCCATGCACAAGTTTTGTCATTTTACTACGCACCGGGGGTGAAGGACCTTCATCAGGGCTTTGAACTCTGTTAGACTGACTCGCGACAGGAAAAGAAGCTTCGCAAGATCTTCAGGACTAGTGCTTAGAGCGAACTTCGTTTTGAGGTCTACGGACTCGGCCTCAAAGCGATAAGTTGGTACTGTAATTCTTTCGCCTTCAATCTACGCGTGCATGGTACTTGAGCTTAAGGATCTGAAGAAAATCGAAGTCCACCTACCAAGAACGTGACCATTTCACGGAAACGATTGTCTTCTGGTAGTTCGATTGACATGGCGGACTCGATAATTTTACTTGCGAGAGTTGTTCTCAGTGTCTTAAATACTTATGCACCAATCAAGGTCAGAGATCTAGAAAAGATATAAATAAACCAAGGAACCGCATAGGAACTTAAGTGGTTTCTAAATAACAAAGAAAGAGCTCGTTTGGAATCCACGAGCCACTTTCGGCTTTGAAACCTTGTTCTAAACAAGACTCTAATCACATATTTGTTCACACGTGGGAAAGGAAGTGGGAAAAGAAGAAGGAGAAGTGGCAAGAGGGGGCTTGATTTCGGGTTCTCCTGTGCATGCTTCCATAACGTGGCAATTCATGATCATGCCAACACGGTGTCCAGATCTGGACACACGGCCCTTTGAACCCGCTCATCATGATCACATGTCAACAAACCTTTAAAAGTGAAGTAGACCAGAGCCACTTTCTGCGTTCCCACCTCCGACCCACTCATGGTGAATACTACTTGTACCTGCGCTAAATGTGGTCCTTTGGGTAAAGACATACCGTCAGGATTGAAAGCCCTCCATGAACGAAATTCCTCTAAGGGTAGACGATCGGAGCACCATGATCGCTCGGAATACACTCCGCCGAGCTGGTCCTCTGGTGGTCACGAACCATCGCGTTCTCGTCCTCCTCCGCCGCAGATCACCAATGTCTCTGTATCAGCATCGCATTTATGCTCAAACACCCTACTTCCTCTGCGTGAAGAGGATACAGAGACAGAGGAGCTGGGATTTCAAGTATTTGCTTCAGTGGCGTCCACTGCCAATCTAGATAAAGCTACTCCCCAAATGTCTCGAGGGATCCGAGATAACGTTGACATGGTGGGAGAAATGCTTCGATGTATTTCGGTAGGCCCATGTAGCTCCATATATGGCTCTTTTGACTGAGAATTTGCAACAGAGTTTTGACGGTTCATCTTCAGAGCTCCGTTCCGAGCAAACTGGAGGATCTGAACGCTCAGACCCTGTGTCTGCAGTGTCTGGTCATCCTTCGACGTCCTCTCCTGATAAAACTGCAGCCCTTTCACAGCCCGCAGCCGCATCTGTGCGCAGCCGAAGTCTGGGATTTCTTGGGAGTAAACAAGAGAGACGTGCAAATACCACCATCAAAAAGAATATCCTTGACAGCATTTGCAAGGATTTGAAAGAATGCTTGCAACGTTTTCCAACTCAANCCCCCCCTAGCTACAGCAAGCAGGACGTATTTTCGCGCATCAATGAAATCAGAAAACACCTTGAACATGCAGAGGTCGCCATGCAGAAAAATATACGTACTGAAATGATACAACAAGCTGTTCAGGCCCGAAATCTCATGCATTCTATACGCAACCGGCTAGATTGTTGGACCAGTTTATTCCCCGCAGAAGGTCCAGTGCATATCGACAATGGTAATCTATTTGACTATTTTCTTTGGCCGGTACTCACTACCATTGCAGGGAAATCTATGGAGGATGCATCTGCCTTATCCTTTTCAGCTCCAGCACAGATCGCCTACTGCATCACCATGACTATGAGGATCTTCGAAGGCACAGCTCGGCGCGGAGCTGACATCCTCACGAAGCTACTCAGGATTTTTGGCCAGTCTCTTATTGAGGCAGGAAACGAGCCCCCAACACTGCTCCAATCGCGGGCCCTAGAACAAATACCACAAATTATAGGAACTGTTGAAAAGCGCCTGAATCTGGACATCGAGACTACCCTCTATGCAGCATGCCCATCATGCCATTTTACGCACATTTTGTCCTCAAAATTGACGCACACTTCTCATCCGACATGCTGCAAAATGTGTGGTGACAAAATACTCTCACCCACTGGAAAACCTCTCAAGCCGGTTGAATACTATCCGTTCAACGAATGGCTCGGACGTTTTATATGCCTTCCAGGAGTAGAGAAAATTGGGGACGCTTTTTGCGAGCGGGTCTCACAGAGACCTCCCAGCCCTCCCAGCGTTATTAGGGGCTCAGAAGACGGTGAATGGATTCGGGAGCTTGAAGGGCCACACCCGAACAGTCTCTTTCTGAAAGATCGCGGGACAGAAGGCCGATGGTTTTTTGCTGGTAGTCTCGACTTTTTCAATGTTGAAGGAAACCGTATTCGCGGAAAGTCCACTAGTATTGGTGTCATGTCGTTCTCTTGCATCAACCTGCCTGAAGAAACTATACGATATGATCCTGCCTACATGTACCTGGGACTGATCATTCCTGGAAAAGACGAGCCAAGTGTCATTCTTGGTCACGTACGACATTATGCACGTCCCATCGTTGACGATCTTCTCACCTCGTTCACTCGAGGCATCCACTATGCCACCACCCCCAACTTCCCCGATGGAAGGGTTCACAGATCCGCCCTCGCCACCCTGGTATGTGATCGTAAAGCGGCTTGCAGCGTGATGGGAATAGCAGATCCAACCAGTCACCATTTTTGTGTTACGCAGTGTCTTTCCTGGCATCAGACAAATCTATGGCGCACTGACTACGAGAATTGGGGGAAGCAGGATGATGTGTTCCTCAAACGATGCGCAGAACGTTGGTTGGAAGCGGACACTAAGACGCGGGNAAAACTTTTTCTACATCACGGCGTGCGTTGGTCAGAACTCTGGAGGCTCCCGTATTGGAGAGCAACGCGACAAGTCGTTATAGAGCCAATGCATGTCATCTACCTTCGACTCCAACAAGAATATGCTCGGCGTCCCCTTGGGTTAGATAACCCAAAGAAGGAGAAACTCAAGGAGGAGGATGTCGAAATGGAGGGGGGCAACGAAGGAGATCAAGTTATTCAGGAAGCTAAACTACAGGCTGGGAATCGATTGAATATCGCATTTTACCAAGACTTCGAACGGATTCCCTACCTTCACCGACTCTATGGCACGGTAACTGAGGAGGAAACGTCCGAAGTATCCAACACTGAGATGTCGTCCGCAATACCTGCAAGGATCCTTACGGAAGTGGACCGCTATCATTTACAACTTTCTGAGGCACAGCACCTAGGCGATCTTGAGCGTATCAACCGAGACAGACGCATACAAGAAATCAGAGTGGCCATTGATAGCAGCAAGGATCCCATATCAAAATTAAAACAGATTCGGTCGATACATCAGAAACTATCCCAAGTCTTCGAATATACCGGCAGTCTTACTGTCGAGGCGGCGAGCAATCTAAGCTCACAAGCGGAACATAATGCCCCCAAAGTCCTCTACAACCGCCTGTTGGCAGGTCGAATTACACGAAATGCCTTGCTACACGTCTACTACGACCTCTGCTGCGGACCACTCGACGACCCTCCTCCCCCAGGTACTTTGAGCCGAGGAAAGATTGCGGAAGCACTAGTATTATGGGTGTGTT
>LBLO01000513.1:1976-23044 GCA_004354395.1 Chondrostereum purpureum | reverse complement strand
ATTAAAACGAGTGTATACTATGTCTAGTAGCTTTCTAATGCGAAAAGTAGTGGGGAGAGTGGGGTCTTAATCATATAGATGAATTCCCCGCGTGTCATCTCCCCCACACTAAAATAATGACTGTCCCAGTCATCGTATAGTGCCTACGATCTTTAGCGACATCATCGATCCAGTACTTCGGCGCTGCGCTGCCATTTCTAAGTTTCGCTGTGGCGCCGCCACGCCTCAATAAACGTGTCGGCCTCGCGCTCGAGGGCAAGTCTTCGAATCATTCATCGGAGACTTCGATTCCGCGAGCCCTAAACCCTACTGCTTCTATTTTACAGCTATTTCGCGAGCCTGGGAACTCTACATGCGAATCATGCATGCCCTACTCACTAACGCCGCACTCTTTCCCGCGAGGCCATTGTCCCTATTGTTCGGAGTTTTAACTCGCTTTGTGTTCTATTGTGGGGAGCACTCTAGACAAGAACCGCCTTGCGTGAGAATCGCCAGGCGGCCAGCCCTTATAAACTTTACAGCCTACTCGGACTTGTCCTCTCTTCCTTCGTGCTCCCTTCGTCTCTTGCGCGTCGCTCTACTTTATCGAATTTACTCGCCACCTTCCACTATGGCCAAAACGATCCAAATCAGCGAAGCGGACGTTCCGTACTTGAATTCCCTCTATCCAATCCTAGGATTGCTTCCCAAGGCCGATAATATGCTCAAGGCTCGTATGACGGCGTCCCGCATCAAAAGGATATTGGTACGTTGCACTCGCCTTGCCCTTGCGATCCTATGTGCTGAATGTCTTTACTAGCCATCCGTCGTGCACGATCTCTTTGAGCGCCTCTCCAAGGAGGCCAGCGAGGCCGATGATGCTGACTTCGACGATTTATTCGCGAAGTTCCCCGCTACCCTGGCCACATGTCGCCTTGCTCTCGAGTTCCTCGATCGGAACGACCCCAGCTGGCGCGACGAGGCTGGGATGGTTGAGTTAAACACCCTTCCTCAGGTACGTGCACCGCCTTCGTGTTCCCAGCTTTGCGCTTTCGGCCTCGCGCTAACTAAACTGTTTGCAGGGCCCGATACTCGCTGTTGGTGACACTCTGCGTTTCAGTGGGACTAGTGACAAGCTTGTAAGTTACCATCCTCACGGCTACTTTCTACTCTAGACTAAACTCTTTCTTTCTAGTCGCCTGCTCTATTCAAGTACAAAGTTGAGGGCCCCGCGACGTCAATTGCGCCTCGCGCGACATCGTCGTCTGCGTTCCCGCTCCCCGCGCCGCCGGTCCCCTCGTTGAGTGGGTCTTCCTCTCATCCCCGTACGTCCAGACTGGTGATGGACTATGTAGAAATCCCTTCACTTCCGAATCGTGGTATGCCGCCCCCAGCCTCAACGATTGTCATACCGCCTGCCGGTGAGTATCTTTGTATCTTCTAGCCTTGGTTCACTTCTAAAGGATTCCTCTTCTTGTCTGATCCTATAGTACCCCATACTAAATCGAGCGCCTCGCTCTTGACCTCGGTGAGTCAAACTCCATAGTCTGCCCAGCCTCTCAAGCTAAACGAAGGCTTTCTTAGACAGGGACTAGTTCCAGACCGGTTTCTGGCGCGTCGCGTTCCTTACCAGGAACCGATGTTGACTTTAGCGCGCCGCCAACTCGCCCACCTTCTACTGTTGGANGCTCGACCGAGTCTCTCGAGGACGCTCTCGGCCCACGCCGTAGTGCTCGTGGTGGAGCCAAGAAGGCTAAGCTTAACGCTATTTTGGATACCCCTGCTACTGGGGTACCACCAGCACCGGCGAAGCGCACCAGTCGTGGCTCATCTAAAAAAGACACCCATWSTYGAGGTAAGTKMYRAKTTGARTCRTTTTRCTCKCSTGGCSTACTGAKRTCTTATTATKCTCTATTTTCCTAGGAGTTGTCGGCGTCGCCACCKGCTGCTCCGACTCGKAAACGGTCYCGYCAAATGAGCCYCCTCTCGAAGMTGGYCCTGATGCGGAATTCGCTCCTGAGGTCGAGGTGCCGCCKCCKGTTCCTCCCAAATCAAMCAARTCTACTAAAGGTGCGGGTGCTGCGAGCAAGAAGGCTRCCTCSGTCAAATCAGAGACTAAAGGCGGCAAAWCCAAGTCCAGGCAGGCGGTGCCCGAGACGTACCCTGGCAGTGTTGGTAAGATGTCAGATGACCACATGCAGGCGGTGCTTCGCAAAATTGCAGAGTTCCAGCCTGATGGGCCTTTGGTAAACTCGGTACGTCTCTCCTCTATTATATCTGACCAAATTCTAACTTATATCTCTTGTNGTTAAACANTTGCTAGGCCCCTTGCGATAGTTGTCGCCTGGCGCGTGTGCCTTGTGCACCCTGGATCAGCTCTACCAAGAAGGGCGTGATCTGCGCATACTGTCGGATTACTAAGAAGGGCTGCTCTGCTACAGAGCGTTCCGCGGCGCGGCCCTTCCTTGATCTCGAGATTGCGGCCGAAAAATGCTCGTCTGGTAAGTTATTCTATCTTTACTCTTTTTCTAGTAGTATTGCTNAACATTCATTCTAGTGATCCAGTTCCAAACCAAAGCCATCTGCAACTATGCAGAGGCGATCGGCGAGGCGCAGCGCCAAGTCATTACCCTCATACGGTCGCAGATGCAGCTTGTAGCCGCCTCAATCGAATACATGGGCGATATTCTTCCCGAGGGCCAGGAGGGGAAGGTCCCCTCTGGCACCTATACGGAGGATTATGTTCGAATCCTCGATCGGTCTCTCGAGTATTTCCCGGATGAGCGTGGGTCGCTTCGCGCTATCTTCCCCTTCTTGTCTGTGGTTGTAGAACCTGAGGCGAGTGCTTCTACTGATGCTGCTCCGCCTACTGCTGGTATGGACGCCATGCAGGTTGACGACGAATCGGGTGTGGAGTCCGGCTCGCAGTTTGAACTCTCCCCGGTTNGAGCCGGCTTCNTGGTGCCTTGTCCCRRCCCTTCTATGACTAAGACCCACGCATTTTCACTTTCAGCAGGGGGTTATATTCGATTTATTTTGTGTCTTTGTATTCCTACTGTTCTTTCCCCCCATCCACTCCCTTACTTACCGCCCAAATTTTGACCTCACCATGTAATGTAAATTTCATGAAAATTTGGTGTATGGCAAATAACTTGTACGCAGAAGCTGCGCTTTTCAACAAGTATACAAGTTGAACGGCAATTTAAGTGGATGGAAAAGTCCATAGTACGGACCACCTAAGTCTGCCTCGCACCATGTATATGCAGGAGGGAAGACGAGACACGAAGGTGCCAACGGTACATTTCTCATGAGCAACTCTGTACTGATCTCACTCTTCCTCAGTAAACTTCCGATTGTAATCTAGGTGGATTCTTCTCCAGAGGCTCCAACAATTTAAGCCTCCTGCTGCTTGATGGTCACAGATAGTGGTCTTTACGGGCGTCCAAACACCATTTATATAGCTGTACAGACTGGCTGATGCATTCAACTTTGACGTTTCACATCTTCTATCTGTAGAAGGGGTTTCCCTCCGTGTCCTCATGAACGCTCTAGTATACACTGGGGGGGATAGGCAGGTCCCCATTCCCTGCACGCCGTCTTCTATTTGGCATTGAGTTCATCCCAAGGCCCGAAAGAGTGGGAACGGGCTAAGCGCCGTTGTTTAAAATGACTGTCAAGATTCCCCGCCTGCACAACGCCTTCCAGCTACTCACCATTGCGTAGGTAACTATATACTCTTTCCATCTTGTTTCACAGATTGACCACATATTACCAGCTCAATTTCTCTAGTTCCGGTATGACTACAACGTTTCAGCAGTCTGTAAGGTGGACTGTATCCGAGGTGGCTAACCCGAAAGAGCTTGGGATGTGGTTTGACGATGGCAAACCCATTGTAGGCATCAGTAGAGGACAATCAGGAGAATCCAGCCGTCTCATGGTACAAGACCAGGGATTTTTGGACATCACCACCCTAACTCTCCACCGATTAAAGATGTCGGCCATCGACTTTAACGATACAAAGAGGTTTATCTCTAGCATCGCTCCATTTATATYCCCCCACCAGCGACTCCGCCCCCGGTGCTAATCTATCTTTTNCTCTGCTCATCCCTGGCGATGGATCGTTCGTTGTGTCGCTTACGGTAGATCAAGGCCACGACTCAATCCAACGACCAGCAGAGATCATTCCCGAAGATATTTCCGGGTTATTCAAACCCTTTCCTGAAATCTCTTATAACGATGTCGTTTTTCTGCAGAACATGATCTCTCAGAAATATGTTCCATACCAGAATATTCCAGACGAGCCAGGAAAGACGTTCGAAGAGATCAGGCAGCTAGGAGAACGCCTTTTCCCATGGACGCAGTACTCGTTTGAGCTTGCGATGGCAACATACGATTGGACTACGGCGTCTTTCACCCGCATGGTGCTTATGGAAGTCTTCCAATACACCAGCATCGCTGAAAGACCGCTGGATGCGTCCTCTACTGCCCTGATGATCTGGAAGTCAAATTGGGAGTCTTATACCCCCCACGACAAGGATTATATGAATTCCTTCCTGATGCATCCCGCAGACTCGAAGGAGGATGTGGAGAGTCAGCTGGGGGATGTTCATGACCGGCTTCGGGCATTTAGCGCCAGTGAGAATAGACTTCTCGCAGCGGCAGTCCTATCCCTCCCGAGGACTGTAGTACTGTCCAAGCCCTACTTGTTCAGCGGGCAAGTGGATATCTATCAGATGGGCTTGAGCCGGTTCGGTATCGAGATGCTTGAGTTCCCTGGGAATGAGGGCCCGGTTGACAAGGCACTCCAAGTAGAATTTGCATCCGCCGTATCGACGTTCATCCAGCCACAGTCTGTCGTCACCACGAAGATGGTATGGTCTTTCACCGACTCTGAAGCCGACGCAATGCACTATTCCAATGGTATTCTACTTATTGTAGAGCCGCCTATGGATAGCGACTCGCTCGTTTGGGCGGCGACTGCATACATAACACCGCTGTCGAATGGGCCAACAAAGAGAGAGTATGTGTTTCCGCCTGGAACACAATTCCGAGTGCTGTCAGTCGATAGTTCGGCTCTGTCCACTGTTCAAGTTATCAGGCTGAAAGTGCTGCGAGCATCAGAAGAGCCCTTGACAANGAAAATCGACGAGCTCGAAGAAAAGCAGGTTGATATCTGTATGCCCGAAATTATGTGTGGAGAGGGCAATTTGAGCGAGCTAAATGCAGGAATACGTGACGCGGCATTGTCTCGAGCAGTGAAAACTATCTTTCCGGACCTTGACCAGATCTCTCGGGGAGAGGAGCCAGCGATTGACCATGTCGATAAGCACACGACCAATGGAAGATGGTGTCGTTGCGTTGGTCGTCGTTCATTCTAAGAGATGTGGACGACGTGCATGTCTGGTATCTTCGGTCCTACAATTTTCGAATACTTATGTTCTTCTATCCTTGTATGTGTAAGACTTAGTTAACGTTAGTTTCCCGCTTTTTTGACCCCCTCATGGACGTCTAAATGTATGTTAAACCCCTGTACTGACCATTTCTTCCCAATTTTTTACCTCGTGAATGTCAGATGGGTCAGATGTGTATATGTTGGCGGAAAGATACAAACGTTATCGGAGGACACTTCTGTAGTAGCTTCGCAGAGTTTTAATCCATCTCCTGGCACACATTTACAAAGGGTACGCCACTGGAGCATGGGTGTGAGAGATGATAGAAAAAAAGAACGATATCGCGTGGCGTTTGATGTCTAGCAACCGGGTGAAAAACTCAAGGAAGGTGGGGTCCTGGCCAACAGACTCATATAGTGTATTTTCACCAATGAAGCTAATGACCGTCTCAAAAACTGTTAGCGAGACCCATGAAGGCGGCCCGCTCGAGCTGCCGATTGGTGGCTGTGCTACTTAAGGAACTTCTCATAATGACCACCATCTTTTCCCACCTTGCTATAATCCGCGCATGCCATGAATGAGCAAAAAGATGAAGATATCTTTGCAACTGCTTTTCGTCTCTTCGGTGACAGTGTGAAAATCCCAAGGAAGGCTGCAATCAGGCAACAGCAGCCCTGAAGAAAGAGGAGAAAGAGGTGGAATTACCTACACCGTCTCGAAGAGAAAGGGACAGGATAAAGATGTGACTACCAAGGCGAAGAAACTCAAAGTAGAAGGTACGTTTTATGCTCTCTATAACAGTGTCAATTAATGACATTGTCACACTGTAACTTTAGGTCGGTTGCATTCCTAATATCTCATTGTACTACAATTAAACGCCTCCAGAAAATTCTATATCTCTCGGTGGAAATTCCAATAAGAAAACTGCACCCTCAAAGTCTTCTACGAAAGCCTCAGGACGTGGACCGAAGGCCGCTTCAAAACGTTCAAAGTCGAGAGTAAAGCGTTCTCAAAAGGCACGCACTCAGTCTCTGGAAGAAACAAAACCTACTACGCATCAGTTTATTCAACAACCTGGGGCTAGTTCTGCTMMTTASCCTGAAGATTCCGAGTCAACTGCTCAAGTAAGCCGTCTCAATATATTACCGGTACCAATCAGGCTGATATAGACCTGACTGAAAGGATTGCATTTATGTATAATCATGTCACCTCACGCAAGGACAGGCCATTGGGGCCTGATGATCCGATGCTAGATGGAATTACCAGCTCTGTTCCTGTGGATATTCCCATACCCATGCCTCCGCCGAGCTCCAAGGATTATATGAGAGCGCACAACAGGAAGAGACCAGACCGCAGAGATCGTTAGACTTATGTGGTAGTCAGAGCACGCAAGGCTATATATATCTAAGCAGGGCTTGTTATGCCGTCCTTACGATTTTATAGCCATGCGGTCGTACTGTGGTCCACTTGGTACAATGCCAATGCGGTCCACTTTATTCAAGAACAGTATCGAAAGATGACTAGTTAGTGTGCCAATAACAATTAGTTATATGCTATAGTAATTTGTTACTCTAGTCCACGTCAACAAGACTGTGGCTGTTGTTGTCAAGCTGTAGCATGGAAACACACCTTGCAAGTGTTTCCATCTGTCCCGAAGACTTTGTGGCGCTTCARTATCYGGGGTCAGAATCACCTACTCGACATGACAGGAAAGGTAAATATCATCAATGAACAGACGTAGCCCAGTACAATGACGATGGTAAGAGGGTAAGGAGGATCCTAGACCCGAGCTCGAGTGCAAAATGATCTCACGTCTTATATAATTACTATTCACGGTGTCGCCACCCCGCATTTGTTCGACGTTGCTCTCCCCTACCTACGTTACTATAATAATTCGAGGCCAACAAAAAAGTACATTTAGATTCGATACAGGTTATGCGTATATTCACACAATGCAGGGTCCAAACATGTTATATAGATATGCGAGGCTGCTCTCAGTCGATGCCTTTCTACCACCGTGAAGGTTTACTCAGCCGGTGCCACTGAGGGTGCTCCCATTTCTTCTCAGAGAGATTAAAAGCAAGCTTGGTTGTCTCGATTAGTTCCTTAGACACTTGCATGCGAGCATGGGACTGGTTGGTTGCAACGTATAACACAACATCTCCCGAGTCATCGTGCACCAACGCCTGCCGAGGTACACATGCAGGACTGTCCCAATGGTTAGCATACGAAGCCTTCCAAAGGAAGCAGAAATACTGACGGTAGTTTGTTTCCAACTTTCGTTTTCCACACGCTCATCACAACGAAAATTCCATCGACAACAGGGTTCCATCCATGCAAGACGTCTAGATCTTTATAGCAGTGTTCAAGATCAGTTCGACTGAGTCTCCACCCCAAGGCATATGTCGGAACTCGATGCCCATTTGGTGCACAGGTGTTACGAAGGCGAGGGGTCTGACTGGCGGGTAGGCTTTTAGGCAAGATATCATCGCTAAACATCATATAATGCTGAGCGTCCATAATGTAGGATGGGGAGATGCATAGGRAGACGTACATGGTAGACATGATCGTGGGCAGTCGAAAGTTCAACTAGAACGTGATGGGTGTTCACTGTTGTAGAGATAAGTCTTTATTTATACCCAGGTCTACACCGGGTGAATATTGTGTAAGCACTGGCAAGCCGCAAAAACTTGCACTGCGCCGCATTCCGTTCCGAGCGATCGTGGGACCATGCCAATTTTCCATCGGCTGCATCACCAGTGCCCTCTTTGAACACCAATATCGGGTTTCATGAATGACACCGTGGATCTTGAACCAGATTCAGGAAACTTACACTTCCATCCCGACATCTGTGGGCCGCCGCCATGAGCGCCTTGCCAATAAGACTCTAAGTACGTAGGTACGTCAAGACCTCAACGCCCCTGAGGGTTCATACACTATGAGGCCACCCGATCGGGATTCCAGCGGCTCTGTTGTATCTTAGCCAGTGGTATGAATCAATGACAATGTTTCCCGCCGCTCCGACTGAGTAATTTTTACATGGGGTCTTGGAAGCCACACTGGTCTTAGCAAATAAAAAATATTCACCCTTCGTATATATAAATACGTCCATAATTGTGAAGTCCCCTATCTTATCCTATCTCAATATTTCAACAGTACCCAATCCCTTGAATGCCTATGGCGTCTCTGGTGTGTCTTTATTTTTCTTCGCTAGAAGACAGTTCACTTATTCTACTCAAAAGTGGGGAAAGATCGTAGATGCAGCCATCTTTGTTGCTACCGCTTTTTCCTACAGCACAAGATACAATATCAGAAGGACTGAGGACCCAACGTATGGCCTCTGGTCAATCATCCTCTCCTCTCTGATTTCGGGTTGCGAGGGCATTTATATACCTTGCCCTCAGTATGGATTATACATATCCCCTACGGAAGGCAGTCTACCTGTAGATGCCAACACTTCATTCATGACGACTCCAGACAGTCGTGCCAGAGGGGTTTTCCTCGATTTGGCGCTCCTCCTTCCCCGCATCACTTCCAAGACAACAGAAACTCTGACACAACTCCTTCAGCGCAACCTTCATACCTTATCCCATCGTACAATTGGAATCCAGACCGTCGATGTGGCCCTCATTGTTGAGTTGAAACGACCCCCGCCTAGACATCCTAGGACCATCGAGGAATTCATAAAAAAGTTGAAGGCCCTCTTGGAGGAAGCCATGTTGCAGGCGAACGCTCAAGCACACTGCCTTTTTTCTTCCCTTAAGTTTTCTCATCAGGATGTGGTTATGTTGGTGGCTGGTGCTGCTGACTGGTGGTGTTTCAAGCTAGAAAGCAGGGAACGCTTTAAAGATCTCGACGGATTCGAGCTGGCTGTATATGAGGAACAAAGGGACGGAGATGATGCTGGGCTTGATGAAGACCACCAGGGGGATGACGACAACATTCTTCTTCCTCCGCTAGAGGTAAAATCAGAGAGAGAGAGAAGATTAGTGGCAAGGGAAGAGAAGAGAAAAGAAGGGGAGAAGCAGCAGAACAAACCCAAGACGAAGAAGGACTCTCATCCCACCGGTCCATCACCACTTCTAGACACGCCACATGAAGGCGAAGACAACTATACAGAAGCAAAGGACGATGAGGTCTGGCCTCACCTTCAAGAGACCCCGGTCACCCAGGAACTTTCAGAAGAATATCTTTTGGGAAAACTCTGGACGGAGCCAATGCGGCTTGGATCTGCTGTCTCTGATCGATATATCGAATTCATCCAGCAGCGTCTAGAGATGCTGGCCACTACTGAAATCAGTAGTCGCAAGCCTTAGGTTTACAGTGCCCTCGTATCACACAAGACTGTAAACCTGACTTGCTGTTTTAAATTAGAAGTACCCCCTCTTCTACGGCTTAGTAGTTTGTGGCCTTCCCAATGATCAAGTGTATTTTCTATGAGCTCTCTGCATACTATAATTTTTAGAACATCTCCCTTCGTGGGGCTTGGCCATGCCAAGTTCTACAACTGCCTCACCAACTTTCCTACCATCTTCCCAGCTTGTTGACTAGTAAACACCACTGATGTCTGACGTCTCTTCAGGCAGGTCATATGGATGAGATTGCAACGACGACTCACTCCCTACTATTTCCCACAGTAGACGAGGCGTAGCCTTTTGCTATGTTGGACACTCGGTGAAGGATAATCGAAGTGAAAGATCTGCGAATGCCCTACCATCAAGTTTTGAAATCTGTCCCCATGCACAAATGGAGGCGTGCAGAGAGACACATACTTTCGAAAAATCTGGCTCGAGCCCTCTCCCTGAGCAGATTATGGGCCCCAAAAAGTTTGAAGAGAGTGTATGCATATACAATTGTATTCCGGACCATCCGGAGGGCGGTGGATGTGCTGTTTTGCAACGTACGTCTTCAAACTCTGAGTCAATCACCTTGCTATCAGTAAGGTCCTACCCGTTAAGAAAATCGCCTTTTAGGCAACTTGGTTTATGCTCGAACAAGCACCGTTTCACGGCCACAAATGTCTCTGAATCAAGTAGCAACGCTTCAGACATGAGGGCGTTTGCCCAGGATTATTTGTTCAATGTTTAGGGTACTACACTTCCGAAGCCGAGAGGAGCTGGCCGAGCGCAGCTCGGCCGGGCGATGACGGGCGCAGGCAGCTAGAGGCAGCTTACATGACAATACATCCATCTCATCATTCTGTCCTCAAATGCATGTTTTTAGTGATCATGTATTCAAGTCACATATAGTTTCCGATCAACCCAAGAGTCCCTTGCAGTCTTTTTGGTATCAAGAGGAGATTCATTCCAAACACAGACAAGAACATGGGAGACCCGGTTTAGATTTCCTTCCGGACCAATATCTATGGACCGGAGTGTTGTCGTCCCTTGAACTACAACCTCCACCACTATGAACGCCCTACTTCCTCTCGAATGCCTGTCCACGCTGCAGACTGCAACCACCCTTTCAATATCTCATTATGTCGTTGACCCACCTAGCAGTTCTGCGGAAAGTGATGTAGGTGGCGTTTTTGTTTCATAGTTGTATCGGGTACTCAATTTGACATTACCAGCTCACGTATTTTGGCTATTGGAGGGGGATGACATATGGGGAGACGTACCTCGAAATTCCTTTGAACTCAATACGCTGTAAGTGTTTCTGGTTTTGATATGCATCAACTGAACCGCGAAAATACAGTGTAACCGGACATGCTGTCGCTCCTGCTGAACGGAACAATACCAATCACGCCGACTGCAGAGACTCTATTGGACATCCAAACTTAGCAAACCCCTCTTTTTAAGCTGACACCACACGGCGAGAACGCTTCGTCGAAGTGAGTTTCCACGGGCCCAACTCGTAGCTTGAATTTAATTATTCATAGGTTTAATTACCACAAGAATAAGAGTACATTGCCTCAAAGATGAACCCCAAACCTTTTATGTACGCGATGGGAAAGACGGCGTGTTCGACCTTCCGGCCACTGCTCTTCCTCACCTCAGATCTTCCGTTCATCCCTTCTTCATGCTTGTGGCTGCGTTTGAAGTCGTTTACAGAACAAGCCCAAGCTACCCTACTCCGTAGCCCGACCTCTACTTCGGTTAAATTCGTGTTGGACCATGCATCCACATGAGGAATTTTACGATTTACTGTCGCGCCCACGGTTATCCCTGGCTGCGTTTCGTCCGGTGATCACGCCAGAGCCNTCTTGCCGAACGCCGGTAGACTCTCCTTCTACTGCTTCATGCACTCCTTCTCCTCCATCCCCTCGACCATCCGTTGATGAGGACCAGTCTTTGGTTCAGGTCGAGATCCAAGACAGCGAGATGGGTGTCGACTTCGGGGATGAGGAAGCCTGCCGTAAACTGGAAGACGTTGATCTCGTCAATCGACTTGGGTGGTCAGACCATATGCTGTCTAGGAAGGATTTGAGTAGCTCTGATTGGACGAGACTCTATGTTAGTGGTGATATCGAGGTTGTTCGTGGAGTGACGGCTGAAGAGGATGAGAGGATAGGTCTCTATAACTTCTGCACCGATTGTTCTACCGGCTGCTCCCTCTCTTGACTTCGTCTGTGCTACGGCCTACTTTTCAGTATCCAGCAGGGCTGGTAAGCCTGAAGCTCCTCTATGACAGAAGAAGATGGTCAGGGAGGCATTCAGAGACTTCGCTCGGATGATGAGGTTGAAGTTGACCGGGGGTCCCGACGATGTAGTTCGCATGGAAATGTCCATCACCGTAATTATTCTCTGGTGAAAATCTTGTCAGCCCCTATTGACCTACGTTATGTAGACACCGCGGCATAGCAGTGTACTCTCGAAAGCCATCCGACTGGGATCCCAGACATACTTGGATCCTTCCRGATAGTGTATTACCTGGTGATCTTAGCCCGGTCAAGAATACAGAAACATCTTGGTCTCTCGAGCCTCAACGAAAAATGCATATGCTGCCCTCATGGAACTCAACGCGAAATCCCAAACGATAAATGAGGTAGACTTTTCCGCTGCCGTCCCTCATACCTCAAATAATTCCAACTAGTTCTGTGAGGTTCGTTTCCAATGCTCTTGCTGCTATCTACCATGACCGTATTGCAATCGACGCGTGGGATGAAAATGACTACACCCACATTGGTGTATTCGTCCCGGAGCTCAACAACGGCGAACTTGACTTGTACGCACTCAGCCATGACGGCGTAGAGATAACCACGGCTACTAGAGGCTCACGGTGATGGCGTTGGCTGCTTCATGAAGCAGAATTGTCCAGGCCAGAGGTGCAGTTCGACGAAGACCAGTTATCCGATATGGGAAACGATTATGCTTATGCTTTGCTGATCACTGTCCTCAAGCTCGACCGTGAGAAGAATCCACTTGCCGCTTACTTGTAAAACGAAACCCTCTTGCTGCTTACTTGTGAAACGAAACCCTCATTTCTATTGTTATGATACTTGGTCGGCTAGTTAAAACTGAATACTACGCATAAAACTCCAAATAATTTTCTCTGTATCCTATATCTTTAGCATGGCTAAATTGATGTAGTATTCTAGATACCTAAATGTGTAGTGCGTACGATAAGACTTGAGGTCTTGAGGCCCGAGGGATAGCATGAGGTTACCCGGGTTCCGGACATCAGGTTACCCTCCCACTGTCATCATGGCCACGTCTGCATCTCCACCTCCTCAGGAAGGTGATTACGACAAAGACCTCCTGGAGGCAGTCGATCTTGGAGTCTACCGTCTTCTCTTCGCTAAACGGAAAGGGCTCTCTAAATGGTTTGACATCCCAGAACAGTTCAAATAATTCCATACTTGCGCTAGCGTGTCCATGCGTCTGCTTCAAGAGATATACATGCTCTCGTAGTCCTATTCCTATGGAAAGCTAGCGGTGCAGTGCAACCATCGTGTTGCTCAAGCTACAGAGTCAGATTCTCCAAATGGTATGTGGAAAGTGTGATTCTTGGCCCTCTCGACGATCGTCATGAACTCCACTAACGTATAGAATATTTAGATTGAAATGACTTTCAAGGAGGAGTCCACTACGATCCATGAGATGATCACTATTCTCGCTCTCCGCATGGTCTGTGTTCTGTTCTTCGCCCAGATGGACCAGTGGGGGACTTCGAACGAAGAAGTACTCCGTTCAAAAATTACCCGTCATTTTCAGTACCGCACCCTCAAAGGTCTATTCCGTTGTGGGTCCTCTAAATCTGTAAGTAACATATTCCGTCCTAGCCCGGCTTTAATGTGGACTGTCAAAGTCTTCCCAGATTCAAGGCAAGGAAACCGGACTAAACGCCCTCAAGCATCTTTCCAGCATCGTCGCTCAACTTGCTTTGGTTGCCGAAATCATACCCTCGATGAATCACAGTACTGGCTTTGTACTGCTTTCTCTAGCTGAACCGGCCGTAACTATGTTCGTCGGGCGCACTCTGAGCAGTCGTGAGTTGCTTATCTGTGTCACTTTAATTGTGTTCACGATGGGACCTAGATTTCGTTATGTCTACAGTAAACAAGGATTATGTGAGGCTTTTGGCATTACAGAAGATGGGGGGGNAAGTCATTCCGTGAGGGTGTGATTAGCGGCCATGTTTCGGATTACATCCTGAGAGGTGCGAATATCTTCCACTTCCGGTCGCCTTCAAGCTCACTTTGCACCGCCAGAATACGAAAATACATCTGCTCAAGTACCTTTTTCCTCGATCCACGACCCTTTCCATCAGTTTTACCAGTCATATCGTAAGCCATCGGCATTGAAGATCGTACGGACCTTCCAACGGTGAGCTATTCCCTGCGAGTTTGAATATCCTGACTTTCTAACGCAGAGCATATTCAAAGTTCTATTACGCACTAGTGACCGTGTTGCTCCCTGGAACGCGGAGCATATCAACCATAGCTACTTTACAACAAACAACCTGTGAGCCCCGAAACGGATTCTGCCCTGGCTCATACAATTTCGGAGAACTTTTGCAATCGGGGAAACATGTAGAAATGTTCTACAATTATGAACAGTTCTCGAAATCAGATCCAAAGAAGCTGGACAAAACTGATTTTCCTGTCAGGGGAAAGACACACTCCAAAGAGGACAGGCGTCAAATTCCATATCCAAACCAAGACGGGTACTCAAGAGGGTGCAGCAATTCAATTTAGGTATTCCTTTCTTGACAGAAAGCCRACACCCACAATTGACAATCTTTCGCAGAAATGTGTCTCTCTCGTATCCCGGGAGCACATCATCCACAACTCCTCGTGACGTCTCCTTCTCCATCCCAGCGGGAGCTCTTGTCGTTCTTGCCGGGGCTAACGGGAGTGGTGAATCTACCGTAGTTAAACTAACAACCAGGTTGTATCCCGCCACATCTGGTTCAATCCTTCTTGATGAGGACTTCAGTTTGACCGACTTTAGACGCGCTACTGCCTCCTTGACTCAAGATCACCCACTTTACCCTTTACCTATCCGCGAGAATATTGCACTGGGGGNATTGTGAAGATGCTCTGGTAGAGAGGGCCGTCACGATGGGCGGGATGGGAAGCTTAGTGAAGAAGACAAAGATGGGAATGGATACAGTCTTAGAACCTACAGGGACAAGGTATTGCTCGTGGTGCGGGGACGGACCAGGGGAGGCCCTAAAAAGCGTTTGGGATAANGTCGCAAAAGGATTCGGATGTCTCTAGTAAGTTAAGTGCCCATCCATGCCTATCGACCTCCTTATAGTCTTTCCAGGTGGAGAGCGCCAACGAATTGTAGTGTAAGTCCACTACGAGGTCTTAACACATCTACGAGTAGTTGACCGATGATATCAGGTGAAATTTGTGGCCATCGACGAACCAAGCTCAGCCCTCGACCCGGAAGGCGAACTGGAGTTATGCAACCTCCTCAGGGCATCACGGGAAGGGAAGACGATGCTCCTCGTTACACACAGGGTTGGCTATCTTACCCCTTACGCCGATAAAATAACATCAGTCTGCAATACTGCACTAGCCTTCATGTGTCCATCGACTGATTGAGATGCACAGATGTTTGAAGGGGGGCAAGGTCGCACACGTCATGGCGTTGGGAGCAGAATATGCCAAGTCGTATCGTATACAAGCGCAAGCATATCAAGCAGATTAAAATAATAATAATAGCCAACATAAGTTCAATTGTACAAGTAGTTTGTCGAAAAGATTAGATGATCTCTCGCGTGGAGGTAGATCTCGTCATGCACTTAGTTGATCCCAACGGAGCAGCTCGGAGCAGGGGTTCGCCANNCACATCTTCCTGACGATCACCGCTGATCATAAACTGAGAAGACGCAGGTGACAGGTCATCATCACTGCAGCGAATACGGCAGACTAGATATCCCAAYATTCATTTCTCCAGACCTGCCGAAGTGTGGCGWGGGCATGGAAATTGGCACCGCAACCTGGAGCTGGCCTCGACTTACTCCAGGATAACGAGAGGGCTGGTCAATAAAGACATGTTGTAAAGTAGTGTTCGAGTCGGGGAGCCACCTGTRTTTGAAGTCACGATTCCCTTTCGTGGCCACGGAAGGATGCAGGACGGGATGTCAAGCATCCTCAAAGAAATGTAGAGCTGCCATAGGCTAACATGCGGAATGAGCAAAGTGATATAGTAGTAGGGAGTGAGTCGTCGTTGCAATCTCATCCATATGACCTGCCTGAAGAGACGTTAGACATCAGTAGTGTTTACTAGTCAACAAGCTGGGAAGATGGTAGGAAAGTTGGTGAGGCAGTTGTAGAATTCGGCATGACCAAGCGCCACGAAGGGAGATGTTCTAAAAATCATAGTATGCAGAGAGCTCAGAAAATACACTTGATTATTGGGAATGCCACAAACTACTAAGCCATAGAAGAGGGGGTACTTCTAATTCAAAACAGCAAGTCAGGTTTACAATCTTGTGATACAAGGGCACTGTAAACCTAAGACTTGCGACTATTGATTTCAGTAGTGGCCAGCATCTCTAGACGCTGCTGGATGAATTCGAGATATCGATCAGAGACAGCAGATCCAAGCTGCATTGGCTCCGTCCAAGGTTTCCCCAAAAGATGTTCTTCTGAAAGTTCCTGGGTGACCGGGGTCTCTTCAAGGTGAGGCCAGACCTCATCGTCCTTTGCTTCTGTATAGTTGTCTTCGTCTTCATGTGGCGTGTCTGGAAGTGGTGATGGACCGGTGGGATGAGAGTCCTTCTTCGTCTTGGGTTTTTTCTGCTGCTTCTCCTCTTCTTTTCTCTTCTCTTCCCTTGCCACTAATCTTCTCTCTCTCTCTGATTTTACCTCTGGCGGAGGAAGAAGAATGTTGTCGGCATCCCCCTGGTGCTCTTCGTCATGCCCAGCATCATCTTTGTCCCTTTGTTCCTCATATACCTCCAGCTTGAATCCATCGAGATCTTTGAAGCTTTCCCTGCTATCTAGCCTGAAACACCACCAGTCAGCAGCACCAGCCACCAACATAACCACATCCTGATGAGAAAATTTAAGGGAAGAAAAAAGGCAGTGTGCTTGATCGTTCGCCTGCAACATGGCTTCCTCCAAGAGGGTGTTCAACTTTTTTATGAATTCCTCGATGTTGCTCGGATGTCTAGGCGGGGGTCGTTTCAACTCAACAATGAGGGCCACATCGACGGTCTGGATTCCAATTGTACGATGGGATAAGATATGAAGGTTGCGCTGAAGGAGTTGTTTCAGAGTTTCTGTTGTCTTGGAAGTGATGCGGGGAAGGAGGAGCGCCAAATCGAGGAAAACCCCTCTGGCATGACTGTCTGGAGTCGTCACGAGTGAAGTGTTGGCATCTACAGGTAGACTGCCTTCCGTAGGGGATATGTATAGTCCATACTGGGGGCAAGGTATATAAATGCCCTCGCAACCCGAAATCAGAGAGGAGAGGATGATTGACCAGAGGCCATACGTTGGGTTCTCAGTCCTTCTGATATTGTATCTTGTGCTGTAGGAAAACGCGGTAGCAACAAAGATGGCTGCATCTACAATCTTTCCCCACTTTTGAGTAGAATAAGTGAACTGTCTTCTAGCGAAGAAAAATAAAGACACACCAGAGACGCCATAGGCATTCAAGGGATTGGGTACTGTTGAAATATTGAGATAGGGGACTTCACAATTATGGACGTATTTATATATACGAAGGGTGAATATTTTTNATTACTAGACCAGTGTGGCTTCCAGGACCCCATGTAAAAATTACTCAGTCGGAGCGGCGGGAAACATTGTCATTGATTCATACCACTGGCTAAGATACAACAGAGCCGCTGGCATGCCGATCGGGTGGCCTCATCGTTTATGAACCCTCAGGGCGTTGAGGTCTTGACGTACTACGTACTTAGAGTCTTATTGGCAAAGCGCTCAGGGCGGCGGTCCACAGGATGGAATTCAAGATCCACGGTGTCATCCATAAAACCCGATATTGGTGTTCAAAGAGGGCACTGGTGATGCAGCCGATGGAAAATTGGCATGGTCCCACGATCGCTCGGAACGGAATGCGGCGCAGTGCAAGTTTTTGCGGCTTGCCAGTGCTTACAAAATATTCACCCGGTGTAGACCTGGGTATAAATAAAGACTTATCTCTACAACACCCATCACGTTCTAGTTGAACTTTCGACTGCCCACGATCATGTCTACCATGTACGTCCTCCTATGCATCTCCCCGTCCTACATTATGGGTGCTCAGCATTATATGATGTTTAGCGATGATATCTTGCCTAAAAGCCTACCCGCCAGTCAGACCCCTCGCCTTCGTAACACCTGTGCACCAAATGGGCGTCGAGTTCCGACATATGCCTTGGGGTGGAGACTCAGTCGAACTGATCTTGAACACTGCTATAAAGATCTAGACATCTTGCATGGATGGAACCCTGTTGTCGATGGAATTTTCGTTGTTATGATGGTGTGGAAAGCGAAAGTTGGAAACAAACTACCGTCAGTACTTCTGCTTCCTTTGGAAGGATTCGTATGCTAACTGTTGGGACAGTGCTGCATGTGTACCTCGGCAGGCGTTGGTGCACGATGACTCGGGAGATGTCGTGTTATACGTTGCAACCAACCAGTCCCATGCTCGCATGCAAGTGTCTAAGGAACTAATCGAGGAAACCAAGGCCGCTTTTAATCTCTCTGAGAAGAAATGGGAGCACCCTCAGTGGCACCGGCTGAGTAAACCTTCACGGTGGTAGAAAGGCATCGACTGAGAGCAGCCTCGCATATCTATATAACATGTTTGGACCCCGCATTGTGTGAATATACGCATAAACTGTATCGAATCTAAATGTACTTTTTTGTTGGCCTCGAATTATTATAGTAACGCAGGTAGGGATGTAAAGATCGAGAGCAACGTCGAACAAATGCGGGGTGGCGACACCGTGAATAGTGAGACATGAGATCATTTTGCATTCGGGTCTAGGATCCTCCTTACCATCGTCATTGTGCTGGGCTACGTCTGTTCATTCATGATATTTACCTTTCCTGTCATGTCGAGTAGGTGATTCCGACCCCGCATACTGAAGCGCCGCAAAGTCTTTGAATAAAATGGACAGTATTGGCAATTGTACCAAGTGGAACACAGTACGACTGCATGGCTATAAAATCGTAAGGACAGCATAACAAGCCCTGCTTGCTTGTTTGTAGATATATATAGCCTTGCGTGCTCTGACTACCACATAAGTCTAACGATCTCTGCGGTCTGGTCTCTTCCTGTTGTGTGCTCTCATATAATCCTTGGAGCTCGGCGGGGGCATGGGTACGGGAATGTCCACAGGAACAGAGCTGGTAATTCCATCTAGCATCGGATCATCAGGCCCCAATGGCCTGTCCTTGCGTGAGGTGACATGATTATACATAAATGCAATCCTTTCAGTCAGGTCTATATCAGCCTGATTGGTACCGGTAATATATTGAGACGGCTTACTTGAGCAGTTGACTCGGAATCTTCAGGCTAATTGGGGGTTGGATATTGAGTGTCCTGCTGATGTCGGGGTCTAGCATTGCCTCGCGAGCTAACCAGACAGGGTCATAGAAGTTTTTGGGAAGACCTGGTACAGGTTCACTAAAGCCGCTTTCCATTCGTTCTGCACCAGCCTTTCGGGGGTAGCGGGGATGGGGGAAATTTCCCTTTCGACACGACCATCTTCCGTTGAATCGAGTAGAAAGATAGAGACGGCACCATAATCTCATCCATCCGTCAACTCCTTGAGACCGCCACGGTAAACGGGTGATTTTTGTGGCAAGTAGTCTCCCTTCGGTGAGATGATCGCTTTCATCACCACTCATGCATTCCCATCTCATAGCTGCCCAGACCCGCGCCTGATTTTTCAACTCGGGGAATTTACCAACATACAGAGCCCAAGCCATTCTTCGCCGCTGATAAAGCTTGAAAATAGTTGTCAGAAGGAGCCTAGATGTTTGGAGGTCGACATACCCTTCGTCGACGCGCTTGCCGGTTGGCTTGCTGCTGGCGATCCAAGTGCTCCTGCGGGAGGGTGCCCTTCTCTCCATCTATGACCTGCTGTCGAACATACCGTAGATGTCTGGTGAATCTTCTCCTAATGGTATCGAGATCCCTGCATTGGTATCTCGGCTTACTTACAAAGCATGTGGCGAAGATGTCAATAAGTTTCCGATTCCAACGTGTAAGAACATCGCCTTCAACAATATGCAAGCAGAAATTTTCTACAGTGGGTCCMAGTTGTGCATATCTAAGCTGTTCATATTGCTGGACCTCACGATTAGATGCGATAGGGATCGATTCGTTAGCCTTATCCTCGTGGTTACGCTTGCAACGTCGAAACAGTGAGCCAGTCAAGGAACGGATGTCGCGCTGCGGTGAAGATGGTAAAWTCGAGGAAACAGGAGCCAAAACCTGTGACCAACTTTCAACTGTGCTTCAAGAGCCACGCTGCTTATCGGGGCCTTCCAGGAATGTCAGATACTAGGAAGCGCASSAGAATAGCACTCACATTGCGGTYGTCGTGAGTACCCCKAGCAAATTGTATCTTGTGGGRCTTTTTGGGCCGCTTGAGCCGCTCATTATCCACCTGCATGATMGTTAAATCGCATACAGGCAGACGTTGACRTGAGGGACMTCACCGAAATGTGTGAATGGTGAYGTCTGCCARTACTGTGAGTCTGAGCACAATCCTCAACATTCTATGACAATATTAATACAGGAATCGAGGCAGGCATAAGGTTTGCTTACACGTGAANNNKAAGATCTGTGTGCGTCCCCAACCTTGTTCTGTATCTCATGTTAGCTATGGGCGAACTGATGTTAACCTGCGACATATGCTAGGCTCACAGAAAGATCAGAATAGTGTAGAGCTATCAACAAAACATTGAGCACTCACCACCTCTGAATTAGATGATGACGAGGTGTCTGAGACACGGGCCACCTCCCGCGAAAAATCCTCACCGCTGSCCATGTCTGCATCCTCACTCTCATCATCGGCGTCGGTTCCTGTTGTGTCCTCACTGGCGTCTTCACGTTGGATTGCAGAGGGGGCGTTACTATGAYGGGAAGACRTTGCCATATGATACGGGACTGTTTCCAACCTTCTGGCGAATGGATGAGTATAGGATCAATTGTGCTCAGGAGACATTGTGTCATACCTATGAGGTAGATTGACCTCGTTTGGGCGAATAGACAGTTCGTGTTGATGCTCTGTCGAAGGGGGAAGAGATGGAAACYGWTRTGCAAWATCAYACYWCYT
>LBLO01000512.1:0-23103 GCA_004354395.1 Chondrostereum purpureum | reverse complement strand
TACAAAAAGAGAAAAGTTTNGATGAAACTCGAGGTCGATCGAACTCAAGGGCCCTTAAGTTCCCGATTAGGGTGATTGGTCAGCTCAAGTTACCTCGACCTTGAGTTCCCTTACCTTTCAGACATCACTATTGCTATGTGGTGGAATCGGAGTTAGATTACTTACATAACTCTGAGTCACTCAGTGATTCCATTACCTGTGTCTCTGACTCGGGTCTCTGCTCGGAAACCTTGTTTAATACAGTGACTGTGCCCAGTACTTCAATACTTCATTAATATTGAAATAACAATCAAAGTGCTGCACAATCCCCTCTGGAATCATGCGAAAAGTAATACTTCCTGAGCAGGTTTGATATATGCGCCTCACCACATACGCATTTGGACGCAACCGAGTAAGGACGTCACTGCTGAGTCTTTCTCTCTGCATCGTTCACCCTCATTCTTTTAATCTTCTGACCGTCATGCCGGACAACGTTTGGAACACTCTGGAACGAATTCGTGGTGAAGTTGCAAACCTTCCTTCACCCCCTGGCTCGCCAACGTCTGCCACGAAATACGATAATATGCTTTCTGATATCGCTTCTCATCTTGTCCAGTCGAAATATACAAACGCGAAGGTCACTCTCGAGGAATCCCAAGGACTGTCTACCAAGATTCAGGATATTGTCGCACCACTGTCACCTTCTGCATCCCCTGAATGTCGTCAACAACACAGATCCCTTACCACTAGTCTGAAACAATCCGCTAACGACCTTGCTGCTTATCTGAACCGTGTCGCCTCCGATTAGCTCAAGGATCCCAACGAGGATAAAGGATCGCAATTCAAAAATGAAAATGACACAGACAGTGCAACACAAACTATCATCGTAACTGCCCAAGCAAAGAAATCCACGAAGCAACCGGTCAGTGCTCATTTCCATCTATGTTCCTGCTTGTCTGAAGACTCCTCATTGCAGATTCTGGACCCGGAGGGCTCGCGCAATGGAAGTCTTATCAGCACTTGACTTCGAAAACCCTGTATGCGTCGGCGCTATTGAAATCCTTCCAAACATTCTATGCAGGAAACGCCCACGATCGGACTTGAGAGAGCAAGAGGCTCTTCAGTGCTTACTTCTTGGCTATGAAGAAGTCGATCACGAAGGATGGGTCAGGCTGGGATAATGTCCACCATTCTTTTATATACGCTCATCAAATTTTCCAGGCCAAGATTACTCTGGCTGCACGTACATGCTCGAAGGACCATTCAAGATACTCTTCGGGCCACATACAAGGCTGATGGGGAGAAATTAGATGCTACCAGGCTCCTTATTCGAGAGCGTGTAGGTAAATCCTGACTTCCGTATATCGAGCACTTCTTGAAAATTGTTGTTATAGATATTGGATGGTTCCTCAATTTCTCTTCAATTCGACCACTTTCAAGAGTACATCATCTATATGGTCGAGAACATCAAATTCGCTCGTGACTGGTGGGCTTTGGGCTTAAACGACAAGAAGAATTTCAAGGAAAYGGCCGTTGAGAAATGTCGAGGAGTTCAACTGGCATCTGCTCAGGACGATGACGAGAGAGCAAAGATTCGTGGACACTGGAAGAACAAGCACTGACGTCTAGTCACTCTAAGAAATCATTTCCTTTCCCTGTATGCCATGGTAACTCTGTCCCATTATACCTTTAGACCTGAGGTGCTGACACCCTTTTCGTAGTTTGGGTGTGCAATTTTACTTGATCCATCCTGGATGGTTGAAGTGGAGAGCACTGGTCTTGCCGCGACACTGGGGCACCTCAAGAATATCATGTTCACCCATGAGAAGGAACAGGGCACACTATATCCCTACAGCAGACACATCTCCCAAGTCAGCCGGACGGCGCAGAACACTCTTCTCTCTCTACTGGACAGTATCACGGGGAAAGAGGTGTCACAGATGTCCAGGATTTCGTGAAGGAGATACCGTACAGTCACCTTGATGTAGACTTTAAAACAGCGGATTAACGACTTCCGGAGAAGAATAGTTCGTGAGAAGCCGAACTCGAGGGCTAGAACTTGTGATTGTATTCTCATTTTTGGCAGCTCTGTTAGTACTTTAAGGTATATATGTAACTCAGAAACTTAGATGGTGAATTAGAAGACTTTTCTGTTGCATTGCAAAAACACTGAATGCTCATTGTTTGAGTATTCCAATAACAACGGTACAGTGTCGTGACACTGAACTAAGGTTGTATGCATTCTCATCCGTCCACTAGAAAAGTGGCTATCGAGTTCGTATATCGAGTACAATCATGCGGCGAGTATATACAATCAGCCTAGAACAGCTCCAGAGATGTCGGCAAACCACGCTCGCTGGTCCTTGGGAGATGCCCAAGCAGGCTCGTGTCCTTCAATAAATCAGAATTGTTGTAGTAGGCGAAGGAAGGAGAAAGACCAACCTCCGAAGAATGTCTGGAAGTGCAATCCTTTGACTTTACCGGGAATCTCCAATCCAGAAATAGAGATGACAGACTTTCCGTCCACCCAGAGTTGAATTTCACCTGTGTTTGGTTAGTTTGAGACAGCGACAAACGGGTGCCCTTACCATCGGCTGAGCCTGTCTTGACGCGAATCGCGACCGTCGTCCATTTGCCAATTGGAAACTTGAAAGCGCCTCGTCCGACCGAAAAGCCGTAGTCTCCGTTTTCAAGCGAACGGGGCGGGACTGCAAGAAGTTTCGCCTTGTTATGGTCGGTCAGCGGCGCGTACACGTAGAGTTCTCCTTCGGCGTTCGCTCTTGATGGCGGGGTGAGAGACGGTGCTATACATAGTATTCGGGCGATACACACCTCCACATGAGTCTGACATCAAAGCATGTGCAACGTTTGTCTTGTCGTCCTCCAGTGCATCCATAAGCGTTTTCGCCTTGCCCACCGACTTGGGGAAAATATGCACGTTAGTACAACGGATCCAGCAGTCAAAATAAAGAAATATTCACAGATGCCCGGGAGTTTTCCTCCTTTTACACACTCCCATCCTTCCTGAAGCATCATTCGATAACTCATAACGACATCTCGAGCGCCGTTCTCCAAAGCCTTCGCAAACTCGGCAGGTCCAGAGAGATAGAATCCAAAGCCTCCAGGGATATTTCCAGACGGGTTAATACTTCCTTTCGGATAGAAAGCTTCCCAGGCATGAGCAGGTGCGGAATCGTCGTGAGCGTGATGAGGAGGTGAGACTACGTTGTGTTTCGTTTTGTTGAAGACTTTATGTACACCAAGAGCTTTATCGTCCAGAGAGATTACATTGATTTTTNCACGGCTTCCAATCGTAGTGCTCGTGGAGAATCCGTGGTTGAAATGCGCGACAGGAAAAAGCTCAGAATGAGGTGCCATACTAGATGGTGGTTACAATCAGAGAGAGGACGAAATTAGTCAGCAATAAATCATAGCGATTTCATAGAAAAGTTATTATATAAAGAGTAGACGTACTTGGGNTACATAGACTATACATGGATCTACAACAAACAGATATAGAATGCGGCAAATAATAGTCCAAATAGAAAGGAGTGTTCCATGACTGGAAGCCCTGGCTATGCTCCATCATCAGGACTCTCGTCTTGCAAAGAAATCTTCATGCCAGCTTGCTGTAGTCTTTGAAGACCCAAAATGCAACCATCAGCCAGTTTAGTCTTTCCCAGCCTCAGCCCCACACGCTGAAGCCCCCCTGGATAGTGTCTAGACTGCAACATGTTGACTAGTGCGTCCTGCTGGAGGTCATCTCTAGATCCCTTTCCCGTCGATAATAAGAGGGTTTGTAGATGCCTAATTAATGGCGTGCCAGCGTGGGGATCAAACATGGTGAGACGTTTTATGAAGTTGTTTGTAAGAAGACGATAGTCTTCGATGAAATTGATAGCGTCGACAATAACGAGAGTTTGTATGACTGGGAGACAACCAAGAATATGCAGTACATAGTCTGCGGTCACTGGAATGTTGGACAGCGACAAGGTCGTGATAGTCGAAGCGGACGGGATGAGGAAAGACAAGAATTCCTGTTGGGGCCATGGTGGGCTCATTATGTACGCTTCGTCCGGACAAATTTGAACCGATTGTAAGGATGTCGCATGGATGCCTTTGAATATACATCCAAGGACTTCGGTTTCTGTGTCACCCAGCGCTTGGAGAGTGAATGAAGAGAGGAACGGAAGGTCTACAGGCTTGTCAGTCACGTCATCAATCATCTCCTCATCCGCCAATACTGTCAGGTTGACGAGCGTGTTGGATGATAATTTCCAATTTTCCATCACACTCGAGATGCTAGCGCACCCAGATGAAACATCAGATAGTTGCTCCGAAGGAAAGAGAAAGAGGTGACCATAATTGTGCATAGAAACCGACCTCAAGCGCGGAGCGTGCTCGAAGAATTCGTAGTCAGCGTCTGCCTCTTCGAGCAGATAGTCATTATTGTTGATATCGAGGTACTCCAAGTGAGGGATGTTATTCCGAATACCAGAAATGATGGGCAATGACCAGAATTCCTGGGGAACTTCTATTGTCAAGCTGTACCACCGATGGGACTCTGCAACGAGCAACTGGATGGGGATTTCGGATGGAGGAATGTCACAGCAAGTGAGGGATACACTCAATAGTGATGTACCACCGCGTTTTAACACCTCCTGAATGGCCATACCCCCACGCTCGTCGGTTGTGTCCAAGTCGACATCCAGTGTCGACCAAATTTCCCTGGTGCTTAGTGCTAAAGAGCGCCAATACGACGACACTCTACCCAGTGTAACACCTGGAATATCAACACTGTCCCCGATACTGTTTGATAGACAATAGTATGCAAAAACCCTACCCAGCAGCTCAGGTGGGAGTCGACGAATAGGGGAAATGAGTGATTGAGCGTGCTGGATATGATGTTGCAACTCCTGTCGCTGGTTTYCAAGCTGAATCATGGATGACTGAAGCCTCGACATCTCTCTTTCCATTGCCTTCAAATCTTCACCGGCATGTATCACCTCCTGAGCAATGTTCTGTTTCTCAAATAGTGCAGGCACGTCATTGTCACGCAAACGCCCAAGGAGATCTGTAGAGCGGAAGCGGTCGAGAGAAGGGAATTTAGGACAACATCTTGGACATGACATGGATTTTGGCACTTGTTAGCCGTAGACACTCTGACTGCAGCTTGCAATGTGGTATGGGTGATGGTTGGAAGGCAAGGATGTAAAAGATTAGTCATTCAAATCGCAACCCCGATAAGGCAATCYTTATATCACAGTTGGACGTTGGACTGTGACGCCTATATATATATCACAACATGCAGGATAGCGTATTGTCAACGATAAAAATGCTGATGATACGCCAATCGCTAACAAAACTCTAATAGTACCTTTTTTATAGGCGTAATGTCAGCGTATTGGCAGTGCCAAATCGCTTTCTTGCACCTTGTGACAANGGCCTGCATACTTGGGTCTATAGATAAGAGAATTAACCCTGCTCAAAAACTATACTCTCTCGTAGGAATCCCGTTGGATTGCCGTTGAAGGATACATACATATTTCTAAATGTATTGATTTTCGGTATTAATCTCCTAACCTACTGAAGCGANGGACTATCTATGGCTGGAAATGAGATAACTAAAAACTGCGTATCTTAATTAGATCATTGTATATAGTTTCTCCGTAGATTACCATGAAAAGTAGTAATCCAAGGACTTGGAGTTGCGCCACATCATCCGCCCTGGGTCGTCACATGTGACCTGCCTTTACATAGGACCCTACCAAGTTACCACCATCATCGATGCTGCATTTCCCTTCTGGACTCAAAAATAATGGAAATCTGCCCAAAAGGACGGATAGTTTGAATGCTACCCAACAAAAAGCATCAACTCATCCTATATTTTCTGTTGTGGAAGAAGAATTACACGATGCACGACGTGTAGCTTCTCATGGTCAGGAAGAAGACTTGCGGGCCGCTTTGGGTATGGTTATAAAGAGAGTCAGTGAACTGGTAAGTCTCCTTCAATTAGGAGAACAAACTATCAATAACTTGTCAGTATTTTTCCAGAGTTCATTGCTCTCTGACGCGTACAAGGCTCAGGCTGACCTAGAAGTCCAATTAAACGTAGCGAGGTCCAATCTACAGCTCGTTATTTCGAACAACGAAATGCTAGAAGATGCTTTGAAAAGAGATACCAACAGCAGTAATACTAAAGACGTCGGATGGAGAAGATCGGGAAGCGTCAGGCTCACCCATCCCCCTATTATCCGAGAGTCTGATGCCCATAAAACGTCTTCAAGTGTGGATTCTGGCTCTTCATCCTCTTCTCCAACTGCACCTGTAAACCCAGCTAGTGTCCCAATGCCACCTACACCCCCGCAAATTCCTCAAGAACCGGCCAACAGTCGTTTCTTTCGTTTCAGGTTCAACAGTTCGTCAACTACAACTAATTCAGCTTCGAGTTCAAGGCCGCAGACACCCCAGCAGTCATCGACCCCAACGTTGCCTCTCACTTCACCTTCGATGCCTTCGTTACCTGTCGTCCCGAGCAAAGATAAGGAGTTGGAGGAACTTCAGGCGCAGCTTGAGAAGGAACGGCAGGCTCATCAGGCAGCCTTACGAGACAAGACGACATTGGAAGCAGAAATTGAAAGTCTCAGTCAAGCCTTATTTGAGGAGGTGAGTTTGCATTCCACATACCTTCCTCTATTTTTCCGACACTTGAGGAGATTCTCGAGAGAGTAACGAACAACTGGGAGGTTAATCACTCCTCCAGGAGCTTTGTTTGGGCATGATACCATAATATTCGTGCATCTTCGAGAGCCTCTGCGCCGTGTATGCTTGATGCTTTTTGGCCGGCTTTGAAGTATTAACTAGTGTCGTCGAGTCCCTGACATGTCGCAGGATCACAAAGTGCCCTCCTTGCGATCCGTAACACCGGTCGCGGGAATCCATACACGATGTTGCAGAGCAGGGCATCGAAGCAGCATCACCTCCCACTGTTCACACTTCATGACTGCCCTAGACTTCGACCTCACGACACGCCGTTGAACGTGTCCTGGGCAGAGCGCCGTTGGTATCAGTCGTTGATCTTTGAGGTGCAGTATACGTCTCCTGAACCCTTGCAGGTGGAATATGACATTGCTTCAGAGCTTTTGCGTATGCCTAGATGCGGTCAGAGCTCGGGGAAACCATCCGAGAGTATTCAGAGTCGTATCTTTACTTTCTATCTCTTTGGTTCATCTGCTATTCCAAATGCTTACTTGTTACATCATTCACAGGCTAACAAAATGGTTGCAACCGAACGTATCAAACTCTACGAGGCGGAAGAAGAGCTGAAGGAAACGAGGAAGGAGAAGGAGGCATTGAAGAGCGCTCTAAGGGTGATCGAGGGAGAGAACATGAGCTTACGGAGGGCTAGTGAGCCGCCCTCGCCCTCGCAAGGTCTCTTAAACCGCATGAGCTCTGAGGATGAAGTTGGACGCACCATATTAGAGGAGGAGCCTCTCAAAGATCCCGCTATCGTACGGATTACCAGGCCACGAAGATCGTCGTCGCTAGATGGCATACGTTCAATGTCACCTAGGTCACGATCAGGTTCACCTTCTGTGCGGTGGCGGTCGCCATCTCCCACTGGCGCGGCCGATGTTACCATTCGGCCTGAAGACGACTCAGTGGCTGCATCTCAGGATGTCCCCGAGCAACCTGAAGTCCCCGATGAACCTGAAGTGGCAGAGGAGTTGGACTCTTCATCCATCGTTGCTCCTCCTACCGCAATGGTCGTTGAGCAGGAAGACTCAAACGTCCTGGGCAGTGATCCCTGGAAAGATGCGCCCTCGTCACCTCCACCTCTACCAATTTCTAATTACCCCCCCACGACGACGATGCTTTATGCTGCTATACGATAATAGGCTTACGACATACTAAGTACCCACCCGTTATGTATATACCCTTTATCTATGTCGGCAGGGCTGTGGAAACATTTGTGGATTCGGATGGTACGAGGCTTGGGTACAGTCATTGGTGATTGTGGTAGATAGGTGGAGTCAGTCCAAAAATTACAATGTTAAGGATTACCTTTTGCCAGATCGTCTCATCAACGCAATGAATTTTCAGATTATATTTTGGTGAAGAATGACTGACCTTTGCTGTATCACAGAAACCCTCCCACTTGTTGGNATAATGATAAAGGTCCATGTTGTATCTTCACACTCATAGATAGTAAAGTAAACACTGAATCCTCTAAATTAAACATGAGCTATGATACAATGCTCCATCCTAAATCCAAACTACATAGNNTGTAAGATTTCCTCCTACATCAACTTCGGTCAAGTATAACTATTATTTGAACGCGCCTGCACACCAAACTGCCCCATACCCTTCATCTCCGAGTTGTATATCGGACATAAATCTGCCCACGTGTCTGTCGCCCAAAAGCTTGAGAATAGGCACAACAGTCAACATCCTATCACTCACCAGGGACAGCTACTTCATCTTCTTCCGTGTGCGCAACATCTTCAGCGAAGACGATCGCAAAACCACTAGATGAAACACGTCAGTCAGACTCCGTTGTCGAAGAAAAATGGTATGAATGCTTACGCATCTAGATGAGAGTCGACATGGCTAGGAATAAATGAGCACCTGAGGCGGAGAGAGATAATGGGCACAACATACCAATGTAACATCCATGGGCCAGGATTATCCGTCCTAAACCGCAACACGATGCTCTGAGAGGTTATCAGGTTACGCTCTACCTCCAGGACCCATTAGCCTAACATACCTCACCAGATTTTCCCATGTTTATGACGTCCCGTCGAGGTGGGTTGTCATAGTTGTACTCTGCCTCTCCCGGGAGTCTTACGGCGTCAAAGGTGTGCTGCAGATAACCATAAGTCAGGAGGGTGTACACAAGATGCAGAAGCGACTTACACCGTGCAGATGTATAGGGTGCTGAGCACATCATCAGTTTCATGGGATGCGAAAGACGGCAGCAACAACTTACGTTCGACCCGTCCCACTGCTTCAGTTCCACYTCAACGGTCTTGCCACGCTTTACACTATAGACACTCCCTTTCGGTAGCAGTTCCTATAGATAACGTATCAGTMTGTGAAAGAGGATGGAGTGAGGTACGCTCACATGAGCATTSCGTTGTCCRCTAAGAATTTGCAACAAGACTGGCACATTTGGAGGTTTGAACGTTACGCCATTCATCTTRTACTCGACTTCATCGTARGTTACGCTGATGACGAAGYGTTCGTCTGCTGGTTCTGGAACGACCCCGGGATYCYTCAAAGGAATCAACGCCGACTCAGAAATTGTCGGTGGCGCAGTRTATGTTGTATTGGGGAATAAACTCGAGGATGACAATTCAAAAGATTCCKMRGAATCGCCCACGTATCTCAGGATTGCGGAGTTGATTCCATTCTCAAAACCTTCCGGCCCCTTACTAGCTAGGATATTCCATGAGAAATGAAAGTGAAGAGAGTAGAGTGATACTTACGATCCGCACGTATCCAAAAGAGATCTCCTTCTGCTGTCTCAGTAGGGTGCAATATGAAGCTCCATCGTTGRCCGGAGTATACGCGTAGGCCACTGGCATAGACTGGCTTGATGTTCACTCCATCAACTTCAATGATCTCTAGCTCATGGTCGTCKATACTGAATAGGTAATTTGGTTGACAGGCCAGCACTACCAGCCTGAACCTGTATCTTTTTCCTCGTTCGGCRTTGATCACGGCTACTGGTGAATCTGGACCTCCAGCATAGCGGCCCAGACCGTTGAATAACGTGGAATGAGGCGTTGCAAATCTAGCGGCCATGAGCGATGGGGTATGTGACCAGTCTGACAGCGTGAGGATGGTRCTTTCTGGGAAAGACGAGTCAGAMCGGCCGATRCAAGTTGAGACAGCATCGCCATACCATCGTCAACGTCGTACAAATGGCGATGAGGATCATCGGGGTCATAAATTACCATSGGTCCCCGGAGCCCATCACACATTTGACTRCCTATCGTTAGAAGTCAGCGTCGCGCCTCCGYCTGCTAGCTATGCCMTGTTTACCAATATGGGAATGATACATGTAGGTGCCCGCTTGTTCATGGACGGCAAAATCGTACTCAAAYGAATGCCCGGGAGATATAGGGCATTGGCTAACAAACGCTGTTCTAGTTAAACCGGTAAGACGCACTTGATCGAAACTAGGACCAAAGAAGAAATACTTRCCCATCTGCCCAGTTCGATCCACTTTGAAAGATTCCGTGCCAGTGCTACGCCTGGACTCAACCAAGAGGCGCGAGTCTTCGGGATGAATCACGTACAACTGAAGTGCTCCGCAGCATACTCCTGTCAACGAGATTGTCTATCACGTTGAGACGCATCCTTTGCCCCTACACAACCGTCCAAGTAAATATCAGACCAATAATAGTGCTCGAGGATGTCGCGCACCTTGTATGCAAGTAGGGATGGTGATGGAAACTGAGAGTTGACAAGCACGGCCCTAGACGCGTGCATTGTAAATGTGTGTTGCAATGATCCATCAAGTCAATCCGTACGAGCGTGTAAAACCATCGGGAGATATGTCCCCGTTGGTCAAACGAAGATCTTGGACATCCCCAGAGAAAACAGAAGCGATTTGACTGAGAGATGAAATGAGATGTAGAGGGAGCATGGTGGTTGTTCGAGAGAAAGAGTAACTCCGGGTCGTAATTCCAGACTTACATGGTCCCGGGTACGTGACATGAGGCATGATCGAGTCCAAGTCGTCGCGCTGGATTTAGTTACAGCTAACTCCAAAATGATAGGCCACCTCAGAAATTTACATGGAGATGACAAAGCCTGCCATACCAGGAAGTACCTATGGTCAGCTTCACGCAAACCTACAAGAGGCCCGACCTGACGATCACTTACCAGGTTCCAGACACAGCGCCGCAGGTTCTAGCTGGCTCAAGCGGGGGAATTATGAGGCGTTGCGTAAGCTTTCGCTGCTTTGTCATCCATCTCGCGAAATTTCAGGGAGGCCTATCATTATGGAGTTAGCTGTAAAGTCGGTACCTTTCGTAGTTAGAATTGAGTGCGCCGATGAACTTGACTGACCTAGCTCGTCTGTCACGTCTTGGGAATATTTACCGGGAATGTGTCGCCTAAAAGACTGCCGTGAACACCTCTAAACCACATTGGTATCTACCAATAAAATGGATAGTCAACTGCCCTCAGACTAAAAGACGAAACAGAACTCTCCGTCTGGGTAATCATTAGGTTTTCGACCTTTTTCGTTGCCTTCTCTGATAATAGACTGTGATAGTATGAGCCAAAGAAATTTGCGAACGGTCCAAAGATACTTGTGTTCGACGGGGTTTCCTTCATACTGACATGACTACTCAGAGGGGTGTGAGCAGTTGATCGACCATGCAAGTCCTTGGAGGCTTGGCTCTAAATATATTTCTCGATTGCTCTAAAGTGGAAGCAAAACAGATGGTGAACAGGCTGACGATGTATTATGAGTGGATGGTGAGATGGCTACAGAAGACCTCACCGTCCGCACTGGGATTGATCAAATTATAGATATAAACATGCACAGTACATTCCGTAGTTATCCTTCTATTTCGTATGATGAAAGATCGTCCTGGGTAGTGCCTGGGTGACGAGCTCGACTGCCAGATAAATGTACTGGATCACTACAACAATGTTAATACAAAAATAGTGAAGAGACCTACCAATGATCCCAGAAACTCGTCTTCCCCTTGATTATGCGAGGCTTTTTCAGACAAAGGGTACACCGGTAAGTTTTATTGCGATCATGGACGGTTCGTATAGCCATAGAACCTTGCTGAGAAACTTGAGGACGAGGGACTTGAACAGCAGCGGTGTTCGAGAGCGTAAAGTTTGTGGTTTGGGAGGCTTCCTTGAGTTGGCGCTTGAGACTTGTGTTCTCAGAAAGCAGGTGATTATACGCCGTGGTTACCTCTGAGACCTGTATCTAAACAAACCAGCATCTCTTCAGTCCTAAAAGAATCACTTAGAAACCCATTTTTACTGCACCTTGTGTTCATCAGAGTCAGTACGAATCTGTATGCGAAGTTTCTCAGCCTCATATTCAAGAGTGTCCTTCTGTGTGTTGATCTCCTCTCGCAGTCGTTTACATTCGTTCTCCTAACGTAATCTTAGTAGATATCTAGGAATATGAAGGGTTGAAAAGAACCAGCTGATCACGTTCCATCTTAACTGGCATAACAAGGGTGGAATCTCGTAGGAGAACCTCATACTTCTAAAGAGCAACTTGTGTGCGTATATCTAATCACCGTGAAAGAAGTGTTCTCACCTTTTCAAGAGCTTCAAGGTCTTCATTTTTCTGCGCAAGTTGAACACGGAGGGATTCCTGTAGTGTCGTCATCTTTGTCATTTCCTGCGAAAGGGATGAGAAGAGATAACTGAGAAATGGCACGGACTAACATGTCGATATTGAGTGTTCTTCTCTTTTTCTTGCTTCAGTCCCTTTTTCAAGAAGCAAAGTTCACACATGCACTTCTCTAAGGAATTTTCGGTGTCCTGTAGGCATTGCGGACATGACCCACGCGACAATTTAACCTCTGGCAAATGTCATCTTCTGTCGAGCTTACCCGTCCTTTCAACATTATGATTTGATACAAATGATCTTCAAGTTTGTGCGTTCTTTGAATAGATATATACTGAAATGATTGCAGTGAACGCAATGAGCAGTGAGCGGTATGTGATGGTTCTGAACAGAGATGTTGTGCGGTGGCGTGGGGACACCAGTGACCATTTCCAACCAATAGAAGTGGCTGTGTCGCCTTATGGCATCGTGCCGAAGCACAAACTTTGTTTGCTCTCGACACTTGGTTTTCGCTCAGACCCYTGCTCAGACCCATTGAACTTCAAGCGTTCTGTGCTCGTGACATGGGTCAATAAGATATCAAGGCTCACTGTCCGGATTGGACACAAAGTCTTCGGGCATTTTCTAAAACTTCTCGGACTAGACTGGGCGTGGCTCTTCCTCGATACAATCTCTGCTTTTTGAAGGATACCCGCAGTCCAGGATGGAGATCTTTTTAACAGACTTTCAGAGCAGCCTAGAAGGTGTTTCTTCTTCGGCCAGTGTTGGTTGGGATGGTTGCTTCCTGAATCTTCAGCTTAATTAATTCATCATGATCTATAACTAATACCTTTTCTCCCCNAACTAGACGACGGGGTCAGGCTGAATGTGAGTCCAAACAGTTCTTGATGCTCAAGATCTATCACTTTACCGTTCATTCAGCTCAGCATCACCTCGGTATATTGAACTATCAGTATCTTGTTATTCTTGCTGAAACGAACACGGATTGGGAGGGTATTCTTGAAATATTGAGTGTCTTTCTTTCAGTGGTTGCAGTCGTTTGAATCTATGGAACGGGGACCTCAAACCTTTGTTATTAGTGTAACTTGTGATGAGCGAGTCTAATTGGATGCTAATGACAAGTTAATGAAGTTTCCTTCGGAAAGGGAACCTATATTCATCAGTGGCTGTACGACGGATCAGACGGAGGTAGCGGTACGGGAACCGGGTTCGTTCTTTCTCCACGGGCGCCTACGTGCGCCTCCTCTGTAGTCTCTTTCCATCTTCGACCGTTGGGAATTCCACCAATCCGTTACAATCCTCGTATGGATACTCTATCCTGGGAATTTAAACTACCCTATTTCTCTTTTCATCTTCTCCCGTCTCGCTTCACATTCAAATACCCATGGACCATTGATCTTGACCTTGAAACGATGAAGCCGCTGCAAGGGAACATGGCGTTGCCTTCGAAGTCTTCTCGGGTTACTTGAAGAGCGACAGGATTGTTCTATGACACTACCGCTGAGGACCGAGTAGACGACGAAAGACACGCCTACGTGCTCGTTGCTTTCAACGGTCCGCCATCGTAACCGCTAACCAACTCGACGACCACTTGACGTGAGGAGTCTGAGATATTCCATTGCAGCTGGCATTGCATTCATTCAAAGTAAGTAAATATGAAACACACTCGCTGGAAATTGAATGGTAGAATTAATTCCTTTGTAGAACGTGATGACTACCACTGGCGTGGAGGTTGGCACTTGCAGCCGTCGTTCAGAATGGGTTATCAAACTACATGACCGGCCCCTATCCATTTCTCCAGTGCGCAGCACTCTATTGCAGGAACCCAAAGTTCTCCAGCCTCGGTGCAAAGAAGAGAGCGCTGCTGAACTCTCATTCAAGACAACGTCTCACTCTCTTGTTTCTCCAATTCAAGGCATTCCTATGGAGCTTTTGGAGGAAATATTCCTGTTATGTGCAGAGAACATCATACGCCCTAACTTCCCCGCCGTCAAATCCTTCGCAGCCCTCGCCATTCGCTCCGTATGCTGCGCCTGGCGTAGTATCGTTGATTCATTGCACGGGAAGATGTGGTCTAAGATCACGCTCGCCAGTGCTGATCGCTCCCTTCAGTCCTGCGAGCGATTGGTAAAGGTTATAAGCTTGAGTGGCGACGCGCCTCTTGTGTTGAAGAACACGTCGCCGCTGAGTGCTGAGCACTTTCTGAAGGCGATAGTGGGTGCTTCATCGAGATGGCTGTCGGTTGACCTATTTTGTCCCGTTTCACTGGATATCAAAGGTACCTTGTCGTGTGTGCGGGGGAAGGTTCCTCTATTGGAATCGTTCCGCCTTCGGAGGCAACATTTAGGGGGATCAGATCTGTTGGTCAGTGGTGGTATTCCGGTGATTCTGGACGCATTAGAGTTGGCTCCTAATTTGCGAACATTGGATCTTGACTCAATGTTCGAAAACTTCTCTGTGCCATGGACCCAACTCACCTCGTTGGTCTTACATGACTGCGATGTCATTGATGTCTTACGACTNCTCACGAAAACGACACTACTCCGGAATCTCACCTTGAATGGAGTTTATAGAGCGCTGAAAGAGGTCGAATATAATCTCACGTCGACATCAATCGAATCCCTTACCCTTCAAAATGCCACCAGCGACGACGCGGAGTTGCTCCTCAACCACTTAACTATGCCATCTCTTTGCATTTTGACGCTTGTCCGATGTAGTCTTGGGGACTCTGTCCTGCGCCCCCTCCTCACAAAATCTTCCTGCGACCTCAGAGACATCACTATCAACGGCTCTCGTAGGATTATCGAGCAGCTTGGCACATGAAGGACTGCTGGAGGATAACACAAAGACGTTGCTGGGGACACCATATGCAGGATGTTTGGTGTCGGTCGTGTAATATGTCAGGCAAATTAATTCCAGAAAGTCGTGTCGAGAGGATAGCTAGAAATTTAGATACCGAATAGATGTATACTATGGGGGTGTTACACTGCTCTCCAAAAATCCCTAGAATAAAGTAGATGGTACGGTAGGCCTATGGCAACACCATCTTGGAGGGTATGCTTCTTGAGACATCAGTTAATCGTGAAGTACATCAGTATGAACGCGTGTTCGTAACAGGATGTCTTTCGCTCATAAAACGGGGAGGAATCAAACTACCATCCTCATACCGGTGGTCACTAATTCGCTCTAACTCCCGCCCGATCGCATGCCAACGAGTGCGAATAGTAGACTCCAGGATGTAACCATTTCTGAATTTGCTCATTCTGACACAGTGGTCGAGGATGACAGGGGCGTCGAAGTGTCAGAATATTAATGGTAGCATTTCTGTTACCTGTAGTGAAGTTGATCTTGCATTGATTACGGAACATCCACGAGTTGACTCCGATTCTTACGTGCTGGGATGGTCCTGTCTACAATAGTGGCCACCCAATGTCTATATGTTTGCACGAAGGGAATAGTTTGGGCTGAGGAAATGTGTTGTATGGCGTCCGTCCCGGAACCGGCTTTTTGAAAGCCGCTTCTAATTCCGTTCTAACCCCGGTCCATGTGTCCCAGGTAGTCCGACTCCCAAGTTCAAGCGTTAACCATAGTCGTCATGGCTGAAGACACAACAGTTTCGATCGCGAGTTGCAGCCGTACCGATCCCTCCAGCTTGTTTGAAGATCTTAGTAAGGATATATGCCTTCTCACCGTCGGTCTCAGAAATCATCGAGAAGGCCAGCCTACCTCAATCAAGAAACACGGAAACACACTCACCCACTTATTCTCTCACATATCTACATTACTTACGATCGGCACGAATACGGATTTGCTTACCAGCGGAGTAAATGCTGTTACAGGATTTATTCAAGATCATCAAATCGTTTCTGTTGTCTTTACACCAAATACGAATGTTTGTGACAAAATTAAAGGTAGTTTCACTGGGTTGGTTGCGGATGGGAATGGGAAGCACCTTATTTCCAACTGGAAAGATACCAAGTAAGAGTTACGAAATTGAATTCGACTTGAACTTGAACTATTATCTAATGTGTCTACAGAGACGTTTCCTTCGACCAACATCTGCTTGATATTATTTCGATCCTCCATTTCCTCTTCGATTTGAAGGCAAAGCCTGGCAAAGACATTGGCCTTCTCAGTTCGTGGCTCGAGCTCCATCAATTTCTCCTCATGCGCGTCTACCGTAAGCTTGCCGGTCGTTTTCACAATGGCATCAAGNCATGGTCGGAGCATCCCTTAGGTTACATTCGAGATTGGTACTCCTCAGACTTACATTCCTTACACCTTTCGGAAGAAAANGTAATTAACGCTACCCAGTTGAGCCATCTGGTCAGAGAGCGATTATCTTCCGAAAATGTTGAACATGACCAACAAGGGCGACTTCATCTTACTTCTGAAAATGCTAAATCTTGGGCGCGTGTCCTTGGTACATTATCTGATGATATGATGTGGCTTTTGAGATACATTCCTGACAAGGGTGAAAGGTGTAGCAAAGCACCTAAGCCAGAGTGCTCCGCCCCCAGCCCGTCCGAGGTCGAAAAGTTGCATTGGACCATCATGTCCCTTTCTGCCTTTATTCAGACGGGTGTTCTGGATACCTTGATCTCGAACGATTTGGAGAATACTCTTGGGTTGAGTTATAACCAGGTGCAGAATGCGTCTAGTAAGTCTGGTATTATCAACCGCACACGTCTTACAGCATACTCATTCTATCGATAAATCAACTTAATCTTACCAGGATCACAAACAGAAACAGCGGAGCACCATAATGCGCAAGACAATAGACAGACAGCAGACATAGAACCTGGTACTCCAGTTGGAGAGGTGGAGGATGAGATTGGTACGAGAAAACTTATATACGGTATATTTTCTTACAATTTGTTCAGAGGAAACCATCCGCGAGGAATCTGAGACCCTACGAGAACACGTCACCCGTTATTTAAAGACACTCACAGCATGGCTGGATGCCTCCTTTGCCATAATTTGCGAAGTCCCTCGCACGAAACCACTAGTTGTCTACAAAGTCACCGTTCCCCGGCCAAGTCTTCTAGTTTCTGCTGATGAAATCATTTCTTTCCAAAATGACTATCTGGACAGTCTCACGACTCCCGAGGCTCGTACATGCGCCGAAGAATTCTTTGCTAAAGTCGGAATCAGTAAGACGAAGGTTCAAGAAGCACCCATTCACGCCGAAGCCTGTTTAATGGCCCTAGGGAGCGATTTGCAGAGAAATGGGGATAGTTATAGCATCCAACGTAGTGATCGCGAAACCATACGACAGGTGTTCAGTGTATGTTTCGTTGTGTCTCTGTTTGTGTGGCAGATTCTGATCTCTTGCATTAGGTGGACACTGTTCCGATCGGTGTCAGCAAGAAGTGCTGCTAGTGTTGTGCTGAACTTAGTGCGATCCTGCAAGCGAAGTCAGCAAGTGGTGGTCCAAAGTATAGTCTTCCCGGGACACATCCGACAATCTTTCCGTGGGTTGCCCCTCCTGGTCTCCCGGTTGACGTTCTGTCTGTCATGAGGNATCGTCTTCGCAAAATTTTCAACCATGCAGCGTGTTTTCCCAAGGATATTCCAGCATCCAACAGAACATCCCCTGTGACTGCGATATCAAAAATGGATTGGATGTCAAATGCATTTCAACAGTTTGAGCGCTATGAAAATGACATGGGAGAGGCATGACCATATTTCCCGAATATGACGACTCTAATGTCCTTACTCATTGATTTGCCGCTTTGAATGTGTAATAGAATTGTCTCTTGAAGAGTTGCACACACCATACACGTCTTTCTGCCTGAGAACCTATCAACACTGTTCAGACCGAACCCGCTGAGCGGTGAAAAGATAGTCTTCATCATCGGAAAATAAGATTTATGATGAAGGGTATGTGAGGAGATACCCTACGCAGAACATGATCCTTATAGATACACACTCGATGAACTCGCCGGATTATGGTCAATGACAGAGAGTCTGCTGCTTGGGATGGTACTCATAACCGCTCGATATGATCTTGATACACCTATAAAAGAAACAGTTACCTCAATCTCACTCTCCGCCAACTGCGAATTCTTGAGCTGTGGTCTCGACCGATGCCTTCAGGAGTCAGTGACCCTGCTACTTCACGATATGTTCCCAGGACACGCCTAGCAGCTAAGCACTTAGACCATAGAAATACAATATTTACAGCCATCCCAAAGCAGGGACTACGCTCAGACAGCGTCTCCGGAATATGTTGCCTTCAAAAATAAGCAGAAGGGAGAAGAGTGGCGTGCCTATGATGAGTCGGTCCGATATGTCAAGAATCTGCATAGATTGATCCGGAGATACACAGCCACATCATTTCTCCTTCCTCACCCCCATCTCAATCCGACTTTGGATTAGAGTTCCTTTGAGCATGGTTGGCGCCGGTCCAGATATGATCAACATCCTAGCAAAGGCACTTAAGGATGCACAGGATAGGATAGCAGACATGGAACAGGTGGGAAACGTGTTAGAGGACTCACTTTCATACTCATCTTGACCCAGAGGTCAACTACTGTCAAGCCTGAAAATGCTAATTTAGAGGAAGCATTGCTAGCTCTCCGGGGAGAGAACGATAGGTTGAAGGAGCGGTTGGTCTCAGCTCAGAGTTCTCGGAAGGATAAGACTTTAGTAAGTTAGCACTCTTGTCTCCAACAATGGCTCTCGATGCTATAGCTTCTTCATGACCTAGGAATGCTGTAAAGCATGTCAAGGATATATGAGCGAGCTTTCGACCCTTGTAAACGTTTTCCATCCCAAAACTTGGGATATTAACCTGATATGACACCATAGCGCACCCAGTTATCTGAAAATTCTATCCACCGCGAGACTTGTGATGCCGAGCGACAAGCTATGGAAGCGGAGTTACAGAAAGTACATACTCTTCTTGTTCTCTCCTCATCCCATACAATCTTAAACCTTTCAATAGAGAATCCAACACATGGAGACAGCCAATGATGATCTACGACACGATCTGGAACGCAGTACCAAGGCTTGTCAAGACATAGAAAAGGTACGGATCAACTGAAATCATACCTCGCTATAATAATGTTGATTCAGCTAACGTCTCTTTCAGAGATTGAATAATACCACGGAAACGGAATCTGCTCGTTCCACGTCTCTTCTGCAAGCCCTAGGTCAAGCTGAGGAAACGATCACCGCGAAGAGAATGGCACGTCTTAATCGCAGCTTGTTTGGTCCTTCTTAATGACACTGTTGTCCGGTTAGGAGTGTGACGGGCTAAAAAGCAAGCTGCAACGACAGTCTGACCTGCTTGACGCGCAAAAGAGGAAGAACCAAGAGGCATCTGATATGCACGAGGTAAACCCCTCTGTGGCATCCTGCTAAGATGACAATGTGTGATCGCCTTCGACCGCAGGCTCTAGAGAAGAATCATCTACGTCTCCGTGTGGCTCACGAGGAACTCCAAGCAGAATATGAGAACATGAAGGAGGGTACAAAGACTATGCAGGTACATAACCTTCTCTCTCTCTTGATTCTTATCCAACAGCTTTGACTAGGATGACGGAAAGAAGAAATTTTCGGAGATGAACGCAGTTCTCGATGCTTTATCAATAATGAAGGTGCGCTTCTCTTTTCTATGTGGTCAATGAAAACCTGAACGGTGGGCCTGCTCAAGCACACTACAGGCGAACAGCGTCAAGTAAGTGCTTCCTCTTGAAGAGTTTACGTGTTGCTTATCTGCAATCCCTAGCGCATCGAAGAGCTGACAATGAAACTCGACGAGGAAATTAAAGCATGCCTTCTTTCTCGACTTTTCTCTGGATAGATCTGACCATCTCATTAAGAGAAACGAGGCTGCGGCTCGCAAATCTCCTCGTGACGAAAAATTGGAGAGAACTTTGAAGACAGTTATGAAAGCGAAAGAAGAGGCGGAGGAGAAGATTGCACATCTCACTTATGAACTAGATGGAGCTCGTGATTCGTTGGAGCATAGTCAAATCACCCTGGGGAAGCTGAAGATTTTGTATAGCGAGGTATGCACCCCCTGAAAACTATACTGTTAGACAGCTCACTAATAATATCATTTTGAATAGAACGTCGATTCATTGGTTGAAGCGAATGCTCGTATCAAGGTATCATCCCTACTTTCCTATGTTTCTGGCTGGGAGTTCGAAAGCCTGATTCGTCCGATGTTTCACTTCCAGAACCTAGAGGAAGCCAGACTCCTTTTCAGTGACTACAAGGCAAGTTATCGGATTACCTAGATACACCACTTGAAGCTTACCGATCCTCCAGAGAGCATGTGTATCTCCTGCTACAACTAGCGCTGCCAATATCCATCGTATAGCGCCATCCAGGTAAGTCTCAAGCTATCATGGAATCATATGATATAAACATATATTTTCAGGCCGATTGGAGTCCAAATTATTTCTGAGTGCGTCCTTTGTTCCACTCTCTTGTTCTGGACAAAACCCTCACCAAAAGACCTTTAATAGAACCGTTGCACTGAAACGGCGGACTTCGTCTTCAGCCGAATCTAGCCCAAAGAGGGCGAGAAAATAGCATGAATTGAATGAGGCTTATGGAATAGGGACCAGGTGCTTTCGCTAACATACATAACATATAATTAAATAGTGGATGGCTACTTGTAGTGTGCACGCCATTCAACGGGGCGGGTGGCTGTGCTAGTAAGGACGGATCAAATTCCGGCGTAACAACGATTCCTTCCAGTTCACGGCCTAGTCGTCCGAACCTATACAGTACCAAAGTAGCCCCACGTACCACATACATGCACACTCATGCGTGTGCTCTGATCAAACACCACCTGTTGTGTTCGTCCGTAGTCTGTGCAAACTATGTAACACCAATGACCAGAATGTCGAAAGATCAGTAGGATAGAACATCATGTATCATTCATTATGCGTATATCCTTAAATGAGTACAATGAAATTTATCTACCGTTGGACAGTGGGACTATCTCTTAAGATGAATGCGACAGTCTGAGCAGCCAGGCGCTGCTATTAACATTCAGAGGGGTTGCTCAAGCATTGCGATGGTAGTCCAGATGAACAGGGGTAAGCTACAACTCGTGATGGACGACATGTTCTCACTAGTTGCATAGTAATAGTTTATAGAAACATACACACCATCTGATGGGACAACTTCCAGAGCCAAGTGGCTAGTCTGCATAAACGAGAAAGAGCAAAGATGGGTGATGGTGGTTCAGTAGGCTGATGCCTCATACAGAGGGGGATGGTCCAGCCAGACTTGATTCTCTACAACTTCTTCACGCATTGGAGGACATCTACTTGCACACAATAAAGGGGGTCGTTTGGTAAGACGACACTCTGACACAGATACCATAGTCCAGGTGATTGAGCGTGGGGGACCCTCAGGTTGGTTCGTTCAATCGGACGATGAGCCAATACAAAGAGGGTAGTCTACATTACATACATTGGAAAGAGCGTAGTCTGAGTGAATAAACCCATACCTTATTTTATAGTTCAATGGGACTATATTTAAGAACCAAGCGAATTATTGATGTTGAGCTACGTTTCACGATAGTTGATCCACTCGGACGACATCCCCAATGAATTGACAATCCAGTTTCATGGTTCATTGGAACCACACACTTATCTAAAGTATGTTGTCCAGGTGAATGAGTTGGGTCCCAATACATTCTATCTCGTTTACTGGGACGACTGAGCAAGCCAGAGAGAATGGTCCAGGCGAATAGCTATCCTCTACGACTAAAATCTGGTAGTGAATCTCAGGTTACAGGTAGGAAGACTTATACCACTGTATCACCATGGTTTATTGGGACCATGCACTTATCTATAGTATGTCGTCTAGGTGAATGAGTTGGGTCTTGATCTGTTCTATCTGTCGGATTCTAACGGAGGAGTGTGACGACTTTCGTCACATTTTCCCGTGCACAGCCACCGTCCGGGACGCGCGTACGCGCGTCTTTCTTTCTTTTCTTTTCCCTCAGTCGATTTGCTCCCTGCAGTCTGGCTGAGGTATGTTTTATTCTTATACGTTTTTTACCTTATGATTACTTACTAGTACTTAGACGCATTTACTGCTATTTACTAGGTACGATTAATATGAGTCGATTTGCTCCCTGCAGTCTGGCTGAGACGCATTTACTGCTATTTACTAGGTATTGTGCTGTATACCGTTTGACAGGTTATGGGCCCTGCGTTAGCGCATTAGGAAATTGTACTATCCACTCCAACATAGTCTTCATCCATCCAGCAAACCCTCGAAAACCACACACACATCACAATCCTTTCCTCGACTCCATTCTTCATTATGTCCACCGATAAAACTTCTTGCCCTACTCTCACAGGACCTGAGAACTTTCACATCTGGTCTATTCGTATTAGTGGGCTGCTCAAGGAGGCTAAGGTCTGGGATATTGTCACCACAGCTTCTGCTCCTCCGGTCACTGTCCCTCAGGCTCCCCCCATCGTCTACTATTCCTCTGGTTCCTCAACCTACAACTCCGACTCCTGGTACATTCGTGATTCGAAGGCTCATGCCATCATCAGTGCCCACGTCAGTGATGATATCGTCATCCAGGTCGTGGAGAACGAAGGTCAGTCGGCTAAGCAACTCTACGATGCTATTTCGGACCTCTACAACAAGACGAATACGGGCACCATGTCATTCTACACCTTTGTGGAGCTGATGAACGCGAAGTGGGATGGGACCAGGAAGACTCTACAAGAGCATCTCACTTTCCTGACCTCGAGTCGTCAACGTCTCTCCGCCCTTGGGCGTAAGATCGATGACGAGTT
>LBLO01000511.1:0-23140 GCA_004354395.1 Chondrostereum purpureum | reverse complement strand
GCCGAATGAGGAAAGAGTGCCCGGCAAGGCGGAGCCGCGAGGCCGTGGCTGCGCGAGGCCGTGNGTGNCTAGTGGCGCGAGAGAGGCARCTSGTNGACACAGATGGGCTGTCAAGCTAGATATGACCATGCTGGAACTCCAGTGATATGGAAGTTGAAGGGTGCGACAGTCGGAGAGGGACACCACAAAACATGCAACAAAAATGTCTGCGTCTGAAACATACCCTGATATTCATAACATAGTACATCTATCCTTCAATATTTGATTAATCTTCAATATCGTCGTCCACCTCTCTTCCTTGAAGTTCACCAAGTTCGATGAATGTCATGAAGAACAAATCATTGAACTGCTCAAGAAGCCCAAACCTGTTGAGGAATATAGTAACATCTCCATGACCTGAGCTTGCTATCCATTCCTCGAGCCGTGGTGATGCTTCAAAGAGGAGACTTTTCAACCTAGTTTTTTCCGTTTGATTCATCGGAGAGCTCTTCATGCCTGCGGTCATGTGAACGGCGTCAATGACTAGATCAACACCAATACCCTGCTCATTATCCCAGACCTGATGCCTGAGAACTGAGAGCCATGACTGATCAAGATCATCGAGCCAGTTGAGGACTAGATGAAGGTTTTTGGGGCTCGGGGGATAACCTGGTATGCTCGTGAGAACGTCATTGGTCAGGCGAAGTAGAAACATGGTCCTCAGAGAAGTAGAGGGATCAATGGGAGGTATTTGAAGGGTTAGTAAGAGGATCTTCTGTGCATCCTCCAAGTAGTCGGCAAGAGTTGGGAGGATAGCGGTCGGTTCTGATCTGGGGTACAAGGTCAATGAAGATAGGGAAGATAAAAGATGGACTGACTAACCGTTTCTTAAAGTTTCTTGTTAAATCAAGGGTAGACTCTTCGAAAGCCTCTGTAATTCTCCGCTCTTGGAGCGAAGATAGAGCTCGTATTGTCGCTGGCTCTTGTAGCATGGTGGTTCAGAATTAGGCCCAGCGCTTCCGAACCCGAGTCCCGAGGCTGTTGTGACTAATCATGCTGACGGCATAATTTGATTGGTGTTCCCCATTTGGGCTAAAACCTCGAGGCTGGATAACAACTTGGGATAATTCTTGTACAATTTGGTTCATTTTGTAACTGTAGAGGCTTGGTATCTCTCAAAATTTTCAGAATTGCTCATAATGGATGCTCTCACATGCAGCCTAGGATACTCTGTGATTCGGAGGCACCCAGGACTAGCAACAGTTCCTTTTTAATTCGACTCGGAATCGCATATGGCTTACCTCTCGGATCCGGACAACTCTTGACTGTATCGATATAAGCATGATTTTCAGAGCTACTGACAAAATTCATTCCGAAAACTTATCCCTCCTGCCAAAAACTATAACAGGCGTTCGACCCACCCACATTCCAACCTACTATGAAGTGAGTATTCAGGTACGCACTCACTGGTTGCCTTGCTCTTTTCATTTTCTTGGCCCCTTGTCTCCTATACTTCTACACATGGGGCTTATCGCTCCCTTTATTGCGCCAATGGTGCTCATCTCACATCTAAGTCCCATCGAAGAAAAGGAAGCATAGGTCCCATACGACTCGGTCAAGTCTCGTTGCTCATGTTACTTTTTAGCCTCCGGAAAGACCTTACCCTCCCCAGTCCTTGCACACAACTAGTTTCGATATGAAGCTTCTTTTACTTGCCAAGCATTTCCGCCTTCGGAGCCTTCGCAAAGTCATCTATTCCTGTCCGCTCATACAAGAACAACTGCGTAGCTGTGATAGTCCACGTTTATATTCAGACGCTCCCTATTGGTCCACACATGGAACTTGCATGAAACTGTATTACTCATCGTCTTCAAACAGTGTACTCTTCAGCCTCAACTGTTCTGAGGCGATTCATCACATGTCGTGGCCAACTGGTTGATTCTAATTCAGCGGGCCTTCTCCGTGCCTTATCAAACTGTTATCTAGCTTGGTAAATATGTTTTATCTTTGCAGAGAGTGGCTCGCATGATTATTTTTTCTGAGGGCTCCCTATGGTTCTATCATGCAATCCTTCAACACCACAAAGTTCGAGGATTGCCTTGCCCTTGCCAAGCTACGAAGCTACGGCATCTCTAGACAAGATCGAGGCGACGTCCACATTGATTCATTGATTCTGTGACCCTCTCGACGACGATACTCTTGACATAACCACATGCACAAAACGGACCTTTGGAGATAACAAGAATCGAGGAAACATATAAAAGTTGTTTTGAACAAGATGTAAAATTCTAGGGATTTTACCTTTACGACCCTAGCTCACAGTCATGTTCGTCCTCTCCAGCCTTGTTCTTGGTTTTGCCAGTTTGGCCTGTGCTAGCCTCTGAAGCGTTTCGGCGGTTTGACCGTCAGTGTTTCTGGGCCTGGCAACGTTAGCTCCATCGACGACCTCACCTTCACCGCTACAATTTCCAACACTGGCTCTGAGGATGTCAAGATCCTGAAGTACGCCACCATCCTGGACGACCAGCTCCCCACCAGGTCGTTCACCGTTACCAAGGACGGAGAGGCTGTTCCTTTTATGGGTGCCAAGGTAATATTGCTACAGTCTCTACAAAGTTCGCGACCTCATGATACGCTGCACAGCTCTCCGTTTCTTTGGAAGAGGCTGACGACACTGCGTACACGTTCATTCCTGCTGGAGAGTCTGTTACTGTCTCTCACGAGGGTCAGTTTTATTTCTATGAAATACACTTCACCTAACATAACCGTATTCCCTAGTTGCTTCTCTCTTTGACTTCAGCTCAGTCGGCGCGGGAGCGTTTACCTTCGAGCCCGTGACCACTTTCCAAATCGCTGAATCTGAGGCTGCCGTGGCCAGTCTCCTCGACACCGAGGAGGTTGAGGTCACCGCAAACACTGTCACTGTCACCGTCTCGGGCGATCTCGCTAAGCGTGAGGTTGTTGAGAAGAACAAGCGTGCCGTCAACATCTGCACCAACACCTCCCGTGCCTCGTTTATTACTGCTAGGTAGGATCACTCCCTCAGGATTATACAAATCACATTCTAAACAGTTGCATGCACTCTCAGCTATAATGAGGCGAAGACCCTTTCCAGGGGTGCCGCATCGTACATCTCATCTAACGGAGTTTCTAACACTCTCTACCGTGCTTACTGGGGTGCTAACACTGCTGCTAATATCAACGGCGTCTTTAACGGTGTCACTAACGAAAACTCTGGCTCGCGCACGTAAGATATCCTCTTGCTTCTTTGTGTATGTCTAACCTCTTATGTAGATTGAGCTGCACTGACACCTATGGCGTCTGCACTGGGGGTGTTATTGCCTACACCGTCGTTGCTACCACCAACGTCAGTAATTCAGCTCTCATTGACTTGATTTGTCAATTTACTGAATAGTTCAACTACGATAGATTTACTACTGCAGCATCTTCTTCAACGAGGTTCCGAACACCAGCCTCTGCAGCGGAACTACAGTGGCCTCTCGTAACGTTCGCGGTGGAACCACCCTTCACGAGGTATGCTCTCCTCGATTATGGTCGTTGGTATGAGCTATTTACAACAGTTCTAGATCACCCACGCCGTATCGGACACTGACGACGTCACCTACGGTTGTGCCAACGATCAAGCACTCTCTGATGCCAACAAGCGCCGCAATGCTGATAACTACAACGTATGTCTCCCAATTTTCTGCTTGACCTTCTCTCTTAACAAAGGATTTCTGCAGTGCTTTGCTACTCAGGTGTACGCCAACACCCAGTGTTAATCAGTTGAGGTTTCTGTTTTCGTCATCAATCCATTTTCTCGCAGAGGAAAACACACCTTTAACGGCGATAAAAATGTTGTAATGCTTTGAATGAACTAAATACACATATTTTTGATTTCTGTACGTTGAACGGCATTTACTATGTACTACTAAATCCCAACGCCTGAGACGCGAGCCTGTGGCATCACATTCCCGGGTAACCCGTTCCGAAACCAATCTGAGTAGCAGCACTGCCACTACCAACCCTATCGCGAACTCTCATTTCCAGTCTGCTCTGACCGCGTGAAATCGACGCGAAGTACAACTTCTACCATAGGTATATCCTGTCTCTGATTTTTTTTGATTACTCTCTCACAATATGGTGTAGTATTCACACGAATTTCTACGACGTTCTTTTGTACAAGATGCCATCGCTCGTCTGTGACATATGCTGTGAGGGTCTGGACATTTCCAAGTTTCGTTTTTATGACTGTGGTAGGAATATGTGATACTATAGCCTGTTTGAGGTAACCTGATTTCACAGTGACTTTTGTTTCAAGGGCATGGATTCTGCGTGGACTGTATCGAACTCATGAAGAAGGACCAGCTCTGCTCGAACTGCCGAACACCCAAAGGAAATATGCCACCACATCCTATCTATCTCACCCTTGATGAAGACAATTCTGAAGGACGCACGAAGGCGGTGACCGCGATCATGGATTCTGTTGGCAAAGGCAACGTTTGTGTCAAACCTGGCACTTTGAAAAAGAAAATCGACCAAATTGCGAAAGGTTCTCCTGAAGACAAGGAAATTCTCGTGAGTGCAGCAAAGCCTAGAYCTAAGCTCCAGTGAAAAGCAACCCCTTGTTAATTTAACTCTTAGAAACGACTACTGGATGCCACCGAACAACTGGAACGATGCGTGGAACCACTTTCCTGGCAGCTGAAGATGGAACGGGATGAGAAGAAGGCTTTGTTTCAGAAAGTTACCGACTTGGTACCCAAAGCGAATCGCTCCATCGTCTTAGCGAAACAACTCGAAGACGCTCAAAAGAACGTGTCTGATATCCTCCGCACCATCAATAATCAGAATGCAGAACATGCTACTATGAAGAGACATTTGGACAAAGCAATCGCTGAAAATACCAGGCTACGGGAGAGGCTCGAATACGGGCGACAGAACGAGGTGAATACCTTGCGACAACAAGACGAGCTCCATGCGGCATTGGCTCATAAGGATCAAGAGGTCTACTTATTTCTGATGGATTCTCTCTACATTCCTGACTTGTTGACAGATAAACCTAATGAAGAGGAAACTGAGGGCCCTCGCCAAGGGATCGCGACCACAGCCTCTACAGGATTCCAATGACCCTCGCTATGTTCAACTTTGATAATCTGGTTGACACGATCTTTTATCTGCCTTGGACTTTTTCTCTTTCCTATTCTGCGGAACGTCATTGTAATTTATCCACCATCCATTCCATTTTGTACAAGCTATTCATATTCTTTCCATCTGGTTAAATTTGCCCTTCTGAGCTGGGATTCGTCGACAGGTACGTTTTCCCGTGTTTCCTTCCTTGTTTATTTGGAGTCGTCGCGTGAATTGCACCCGCGACGCGGTTGGCGTCTCTGACTGCGTTCAGTCACGCTTCGGTACAGCACAGCCTCCCAGAAGTCCGCCCGTGACTCAAGACTGAACAATGAGAGTCGCGGGTTTCGTTCTCCCCACCATCACCTTCATTATAGGACGTGTTATATCGTACGACAACGATGCCCAAGGCTATCTGTGACATCTGTCAGGAGACAATAGACCTCCATGACTTCTTGTTTGCGCTCTGTGGTACGTACAGCACTGATTCCTGAATATGCCATCAGTTGCCTTTGTACTAAAGTTTCTCGCTTCCCTTGTACTAGGGCACGGATTTTGCAAACAATGCACCGCGAAGGTCTATCCTAGTTTGAAGATTTTCTCCAATCCACCACCGTTGCCAACCCAATCATCCTCCTCCACAAGACTGCAGCCACAGGATGGCTGGGCCACTCCTTTCAATGTCCCACCGCCTCGCATCCCTTCTTCCGATGGACCAAGAGATAAATGTCCTGTGTGTCGTGCCCCTCGGACAGCGAAGCCTCATCCCGTTTATTTACATCTCGAAGGCGAAGAAGAGAGTGCGGAGGAGAANGTTGATGCTGTGACTCGGTGGATGCAACTGGTGGAGTCTGGGACATCTCGTGCAGGTGCTGGACCAGGGATTGCTGAGAAGGTCAAGGAAGTCACCAAGGATTTGAACGTGGACCAGAATATCATTGTGCGTTGAACTTTACCGCTTTCTCTGCGCCACAAGCTGAGGGTGGCGGCAGGATAAACTACAAGATTCTACGAAACAATTCGAAGACAAATATGAAACATTGTTCTGGGCACTACAGATGGAGAGGAGCGAGAAGGAGGCGCTTGCTGGTCGCGTTCTTGATCTAGCAGAGAAGCTCAACCTAGAACGTGCCAGTTCAGGTGCATCTTGGAAGAAACAGCTTTCGGTTTTGATGGCCGAGAACGCAGCGCAAATGCGCTCGCTTCATGCGGAGAGAATACTGAGTGCAGAGAAGAACATGGAGATAACAAATCTCAAAACCATGTTGGATGAAAGAAACAGAACGGCGAGTTGCTGCCCCTCCTTGATACCCGGAAATGTTGCTCACTGTTCAAGTCCGCCATATGTTGTCTGCAGATATCTGACCTACAAGCCAAGCTACACCCTTCCGGTGGTTACAATACCACTACTCAGCCGTTGTCTGGTCAGCCTCTGGTGCAGAATGTGGTCAACTACCCTCAGAGCCCCTGTCCCNTTCGGGCTGCAACTTGATACCGGCCACAATGCACGGTTGTCTGTATCTGACGCTTCACTCTCCTAGACGATCTCGATTGCAATTGTACCACTTCTAGACCTCTTTTTTTGCTTTAATGTTTGTATCGTCCTTTCTACCAATCATCATTAATTGTCCCATTTGCATACAAGCCATGTTCCCAACCATCGTTCTTTATTTGGCTGGTCCTAATTGTCTCTCCTACCTCCACATCACTTTACTGTACGCTTGTGTATATTATATTGTACTGACCACTATCAATCTCATGGTGAGCGGTCCAGTTCCTGAACAGGCCCCATCTACTGACGCCGCCACTGTAGACTTTTTTTTGAGTGGGATGCCTCACTACGATCAATGGACTGTCGTCATGAATTAGTTCCGGTTCCTAACTATTTGGTTGGCGACAGACAGTGAACGCGAGGTAACGCGACGCTTACCACGCGCCTTGATGAAACTTCAGCCAGACCTTGAGCCTTGAATACAGCGTAGGCTAGCGTAGGTCGGGCGCCTTTGACCGTTTGGCTTCTCTGATGAATTCTTTCTCAGTCCCTCGCGATGCAGCGCAAGTCCAGGGGCCAATTCATTGGACTAGCATTGTGAGATTCTGCTTCGTTCGAAGAGGTATAATTTCTGCTCAATCGATACTTGGAGGCATTTATTAGGAGTTGGCGACCGAGGATCTTCCGCGAGTCGTTATTGAATCCACGTGCGGTCGGCCGTAAANCGTTGGTTACCGTCGATTGATCACCAGAACTAGGCACCTGGCCTTGGCATCCTGTTCTGAACTAGAGCGGCGCGTTGAAAGAGGACGAGATGGGCCTGATGTCGGTTTATTTCAAACCTCAGGCGTCTCCAAGGACGCGGCAAAAAATAATCGAAACCGTATAAAATGGCTCACCTCTTCGAGGAGTCTCCCCATCAATTAGCTGCTCTTTTTATTTTCTTCGTTTCTTTTCTCTCCTGTTACGGGCCTCTGTCTCTCTTTTCACCGTCGTTATCAGCACTCTTTTTCGCTCCGAGATTCAAAACATTCTCCTTTCTAGCCTCCCAACAACATTAGTATCTCGAAGAGATGAAGCAATCTGTGTTCTCCACTCTCCTTGCAAGCGCCGCCTTCTATGGAATGGCTGCAGCTCACACTCGTGTTTTCTCTATCTGGGTGGATGGTGCCGATCAGGGTATGTACTCGTTCAACTGACGCAGATTGGTGCTGAGCGAAGGTGTACAGGTTCAGGCGCTGGTGTCTACATTCGCCAGCCTCCCAGTAACAGCCCGATCAAGGACCTTACCAGCGCTGACGTTATGTGTAATGTTGGCGGCGCCACCGCCGTCTCTGGCACCATCAATGTCCCCGCCGGCGCGACGGTTGAGCCTGAGTGGTTCCACGATAACCGGTAAGTCAAAACGTCGGCCTAGTCCTCCCCAACAATCTGCTGATCATATTTTACCATTCACAGTGGAGACGATATCATCGATGGCTCCCATGCTGGACCAGTTGTTGCCTACTTGGCCCCTGCTGAATCTAATGGCGCTGGTAATGTTTGGGTCAAGATCTCTGAGGACGGCTACGATGGCAGCCAGTGGGCCGTCACCCGTTTGAAAGCTAACCAAGGTATACATCGTCAGACTGGTATCCTCGTACATTCACTCAATGACAACTCTTTCCTAGGAAAGCACACCGTCAAGATCCCCGCTGGTCTTGCCCCTGGTGACTATATCATGCGTACTGAGATCCTAGCCCTTCACGAGTCCGATACTTTGTTCACGGCGAACTCTGCCCGTGGAATTCAGCTTTGTTAGTGCTCTGCACCACGTCCAGCCAGGATTACGTTAACTTATCCCCCACCAGACCCTTCTTGTGCTCAGATCACCGTCACTGGTTCCGGATCGACAACACTTCCTGCTGGGGTCTCATTCCCTGGGTAAGTATCTAGTTCTACCTACTGAGCTTTAGTCATAAACTTATTTAATCGATAGTGCCTACACCGACTCTGAACCCGGCATCCTCTTTAACGTCTATAATGCTGATCCCAACAGTTATGTGATTCCGGGCCCTGCTGTCTGGGATGGTGCTTCCTCTGGTACTCCTGGTAAGCTATTCTTTTCGAGAATCAATCAGAGATTGTGCCGTTAAGACTCGTCCTAGCTGCATCCACTGCACCTGTTGCATCTTCCGTACCCCCTGCATCTTCTGCTCCTGCTAGCTCTGCACCTGCTGCCCCCTCTGCTCCTGCCACCTCCGCTACGGCTACATCTGCCCCCGTTGCTACCACTGTCGCCCAAACCTCCGCACCGGTTGTCACCTCTCCACCTGCTCAGACGAGTSTYGTCTCCTCTGCWGCATCTGCGGCGCCTACTACCGTCCAGGTGTCTTCTGCTGCACCAGCCCCTTCTTCAGCAAATCCTGCTCCCTCCAGTTCCGTGTCTGCCATACCCTCCACCCCTTCGAGCACTACCTGCAGTAAAGACGCTTACAACTGCTGCTGGGATGCCTACAATGTCTGTGCTGCTCAGGCTAATGCTAGACCCAACAACGGTGGTAACGTTGATGTAAGTACTCCACCCATCTTCCTGGATCCAGTTAATATAACATCTTTCTCGTAGTTCTCTGCTTGCGCGAACAGTCGTTTGACTTGYCTTKCCTCCATCAAGCGCCGYCACGCTCGGGAGTGGTCTCTCAACTAAAATATGCAACTTATGCACGATTTCTTCACGATCCACGATATAGATGATTGTGGACCGGAACCCCCATTCATTCCTGGCCACGTCTTCTTGATGACGATCTGGCTTAGGGGGTTTTCTTCGCGCTTTGAAAGCTCTTCTTACTAGATGATTTTTTGATACCACTACTTGTTTGTTGGGAGTTTCCCCTATACACCGTTGGCGTATATCGAAACAGAGCCTATTGTATTACTACTGAATTATTCTAAGTGTGATGTGAAGCGATGTGGTTAAGGGATGGTAAGATGTCAAGCAGTGATCGAACTACTTATGTCCCATCGGATGGAATGACATAGATTGCATCTGTCTCGGTGCTAGCAAGGGAGGGGCTGCTCTTAGATTCCTCGCGGAGCTCAAATTCTTGGTAGTCTCGCATTTGGAATGATTCAATCATAACAAACACCTCAGGCCTCGATACCTCGGCCATCCGGATGATATCATTCTGACAATAGAAAACAGTAAGGACCAGGGGGTCGACGAGTCAGGAAACTAAGGAAAACATACATTTCGCGAAACCTTCTCTCCCACTGAGACTCCTGGTAGGTTTGTCAAAGAGTTGGAGCACGAGTCTTTCCTAGTCGTAGACTCCAGGGCCTCTTCGTCTTCTCGGCAGAACCACTGACCCCTCGCATTCAAATTACTCATCAGCATGTTACTATACAACTTGGCGAGAGAAAGACTGAAGACAAGGTGTAGGGCGGTCGGCTGTAGAACCTGAAATCAGCGGAGGGAAGAATTAAGAAAGTGTAAACACTGACGACAAAGAGATAGGTGAAGAGGTCAGCTGTGGCACAGATAGCAGTGATGAGACCAGTTTCCACCGTTGCTAAACATAAATTTATTAACGGGGTACAAAAAACTCAGCGATGTATATATTTACCTCGAATGATTTTGTCGACCATACGATCGGATTGTTTTATCCCTGTTTTGTGAGTTCTCTAGGGCGAGGTTCAGCTTTCATGGCAGTAGATACGTATGTTTAGACAAGTACTGACCCTGTAAAGGCGAGATGTCAGTGGAGTGCATATAGAAGCAAGAAATGATCAAACTCACAAAAACCACACCAGGATTCCTGTGATCAATATATCTGCGGAGCAAGAGCAAACGAGCCAACAGACGACTAGTTCCTTGAAATTGTGGAAGTCAGAGTAGCTGACATTCATCCACGCTTTTTGTGAGGTTGCAAGGGCTCCACCTACAGTGACCTCGGTATGAGCACTGCTGTATAGCAAGAGACAGTAAGAAAGAACGTACCGACACCAACGAGTGCGATTATTGCGACTGCCACAGAAAGCCAGCAGTTTCCAGTAAGACGCTTCACGCGCCATATAAAAAATGCCTGGACATAACCTCCAATAACCCCCTAAAAGTGGNAGGTTCAGAAGAAGGCATGGGTGTACGGGTAAAATTTCTCACAGTGAAAGCCGCATCTTGAGAAAGGGGGACGCGAATCAGAAACAGCAAAAAGGGCAAGGATCTTGGACTCACATGTTGCAAAAACTGGATAGAAAAGAACCAATTAGTGACAGGATCCGACTGGCAGGAAGTAGAGACGGACGTGGTGTAGAGTGCATAAGATAGGCCGGGTCATCTACAGTTAGGCATGTAAGTAAGTGGAAGTCAATAGTCCAAATGTCGGGATTTTACTGAAATGCGTGACAAGAGACTGGTACAAGTTGATCAAAATGAGCGTAGTGTTGGCTAGATTAACCACAACTAAGACTAGAACCTATTCTTGACTCATCGTAAACTCGAAAGAAGGAAGGACTCGAAAGGGTACATACGTAAAGCTTTATCAATATAGTGTCTTTGCTGCAGACCAAAGGGGTGTTGTTTAATGCACGAAGAAATATAGGAAAACGTCTGACATACGCCATCGACCGTGTTGACCATGTATTCACCTGCACGAGGAAGATACCAAGCAGAAGAACATGAAATACAAACCCTATGAGCATTGGTCCAAATCTATATCAACGGGTTAGTCAGTGGCTAGACGTCTCACGCTCAACTTTCGAGATGGGCAAGAGAAGGGACCTACGCAATGGTCGCTACGTTGCTTCCTTCTGGTATCCCAGTGATTGCCATGATGAACGAGGATGAAAAGCTTTAGAAAGGCTAGGGGCTTTTTGAGATGAATCCTATTGCCCCAGTGATCCTCGACTGAGACATTTCGATCCAGCTGAACTCCGTTCAATCTGAACGCCTACATCCCGGCTCAAATCGGCCACTTATCCTTCCCATGACTTCAGAGCGCCCGCCACAGGAGTAAGACAAGAGCAATAAAAGCCTTATTACATATCGGAGCCCATGACATCGAATAGTCACTTGAGCTTGAGCCAGAACAAAGGAACAAGTAAAGATTTACACAGAGCGCAAATATAGCTGACCCTGTTCATAGGTACACACTTTTCGAACAGGCGCTCTTGAGATGGTACTTTGGCATGAAGGTCAAGCCGAAGACTCGCAAATGGTGGCGTGCCAACTATCCGGTCCTCCGCACTGTGGCGGGTGCCGGTGAACGGCCTTTCTTGACGCCCGTACCCCGGCCCGCAGTTTCTCATTCAACAGCGGGTGGATAGTTGGGGGACTTCAAGCACATTGCTTTATCTCGTATATTACCGTTGCAGCATCGCAAGACTTAGCAGTCCTTTGAGGCTCGTGAAACTCTGGGATTCYGAGCGGGGAGAAGGTAAAAACTGCCCACATTTGGAACGCTTTGTTCTTTATTCTTTCCTCGGTACCGTCGTTATGAGGCTGGGCAATGTTATTGTCATTTCTATTTCCTTTTATCTTTKCCTTGTTTTCTGATAAGGGTTAAAGGGAGGAACTACACCCACAAAGCCATCCTTCCTCTAAACATCCATCATCCTGCCATTTCTTACCATGGATCTCGTCCTCCAGTACTGCTACGACACCATCATAGCTCTGCAACTGGATAAAATTAACGTCTTAATCTTTCGACCAACCTCTCCCCCAAGTTTCGAGCCCCATTCACAGGCTGATATCATTTTGCGTGTGGCGACAGCTGCTGTTCACTTCTCGCAGACGTATTTTCCTTCTGTCAAATGGTCCCTACAATTGGATGTTGTTGAAGGTATGAAAGCTAACATTAGCTCTCAGGTCTGTAGTCCCCACTTTTTCAGACCCATACTCGCTATCACAACGACTAACTGGTTGCATTGGCTTCAGACTGGAATAACTTACATCTACGAATACACCACACACAATCTCCTCGATCTCTTCACCGCTTTCCTACTCAACTTCCTTTCTCTTGTTATCATCATTGCCATCATTTACCGCATCGTCTCCTTCACCTTGAGAATGCTCTTCCGTCTACTGTGTGGCGTTGCTCAGCAGGACGTGTGCATCACTATTGGGATGTCAGTAGATGAAGTAGAGAATGTACTCAATCGAGCATGTCTCCCCCAGTTGGTACAAGGCAAACGACTCCCTTCTGGTACCAAGGTCCTGGCAGGCCATGATCTGCTCACGAGATTGGTGGCTGACCTCTCTGCTGAATGCTCCGGAGACGAGGCTCATGAATGCGACCAAGCTGAGAGCACTGAAGGCGCAAATAAATCAGTATCTCCAGAGGCTATCCCTAACGGTGAAATCTTTCCAGGTAAGTTATGAATCATGTTCCTTTTGTCTATCTATAGTTCTAACACCATGGTCCAGTGGACTCTACCTCACCATCCACAGCTCCTGTTTCCTCCAAGCCGAACAACCCTTTTGTTGCCGATTCCTTACCGAGCTGTACGTCTTTGCGCGACTACAAAGCTCGCTATTCTTTCTCATGCGTGGCTTCCAGGGTTTCAACAACTCAATCACCCACCGCAACTCAATGTCAATATAGAAGAAAACATTGCATCCCTGTCAACAGAGCCACTTTTTCCTTCGCGAGGTAATTGTTTGGTTATCCCTTCTCCCTTTCGGNTTTATACCAATCTTATTTCCTCAGTCACTCCCCCAACTGAATACACCCCTTCCTCAATTGCCGATCCTTCCCAAACGGTGACAGACCCCTCCAAAGGTGTGCACTGTGCAGTTCGCCTACTAAATGCAACATATAATGTGTACTGATTGTGCTATCCTATTCAGTTGTGAACAAAAGCAGATCGAATGAATGTATTAATACGGAGCCCTCTACCCGCGATAGATGTAAGTCGTCATTCTCATTGCTAGATCAACCCAACAGCCTAACACCATGGGTCTAGCTGGTGTCACTATCCAGGAAATCCTAGATGAAGATCATCCGGACTATAAATTTGTGTACCCTGGATACGACAGTGAACAAGACAACGCCTAACGATCGCACCCCCGACCAAGACGCTTAAAAACGCTACTTGTACTTGAGCTACGGTGCTCGTGCCGTAGTCAAAGAGGATGGCATGCGAGCCCGGGATACGCCAACCGCTACATCAGAGAATGGAGCACAGAGAGCATCCTGAGGTATGCATTCCTGAGCACATCCATGACCTTTTTTGACATTGACCGTCATTTCTAGTATAGATCCTCAGACTCTTGCAGCTCTCCCGTGCATACCACGTAGCGGATGTTGTACACTAGCTAGAGATATCCATCCTCGCTGTCTTATAAATGGCAATTTCGACCTAAGTATTATACAATTCGACTAATTACATATTGGTACCACTTTTCCAAATATATCTCGCAACGAATCCTTGCCGCACCCTGATATTTCAACTTCTCTCCTTCTCTCCTGCGAGCTATCGCACTGACGCAACGCCAGCCGTATTTCCGTCATCATCTTCCGCCCATATATAAGAACCTCAGGAAGTATTTGCCGATGGATAGCGACCATGGATCAGACGTTGGATACATCTCATTCTCTGCACATCATTTCAGGCTCCTTCAGATCCCTTTCTCTTTTCCTCCTCGCGTTTTCGCCAGTGAACCGCACTTTATCGCTGGTGCAAACAATAGATGGATTTGGGCCACATCAGTACCTTGCGACAAATGAGATACATGACCGTGTTTATACAACCAGTTGGGCGACTGGACCTCCGTCTTTGGATAGTTGGACAGTGGATCTCAATGACTGGAGTGTAACCCATCTGAACAAGGCCAACATTACTGCCGTGTCGTCGTACATTGACATCCCTCCTCCGTTCACCCATATTTATTCTGCGGGAGGGCCGACAGGAGAAGTGCATGTTGTCGATGCTGCTACGGGTGGATTTGGAGAGAAAATCCAACAGGTCCTTTTCGTTCCGGAGGAGGATCTGCCGACAGTAGACAAGACAAGTGCAGCATTGGTGTGTGCAGAAAAATGACCTGGACGTGTTGTGTTTTTTGAAGATCCATTGTCAACAGGCCAACGGGTCTCATGGTATCGAGTTCTCTACTCCCACACATCAGGCGTTCATTCCTGACCTGGGCACGAACACGATCGAGATGTACGTGCATGACCCGGAGGGTGGGATGCTCACCCACGTCTTCTCTTCGACTTCCCCGCGCGGCATTGAAAGYGAAGACGGGCCCAGACATGTCGCAGTCCATCCAAATGGGCAAGTGCTATACAGTATCACCGAACACAGTACGTATTTCATTCCGTACATGACACCGTCATATGTTTACTGAGATTCAATACAGACAACTTCGTAGACTCGTACCGAATCCTCAACGGTTCATTGGAGTACATATCCAGCATCCCTGTTCTTCCAGACCACCTCAAGAACGTGTCTACGACTGCATTTCGTGGTGACACCCTTAGGTTGGCACCGTCTACTCCCGTACACCCTTCTCCCAGGGCGCTGTTCGCCACCACTCGGGGCGGGACCAACACCAACGGTTGGATGGCCATCATTGAGTTGGACTCCGATGGTTTCTTCATCAMGGATTCGGTACAAAGATGGGAGACTCCAACATCCGGTGGAAGAGCTAACGCCATCGACGTGCACGCGAAGKCGCCAGAAACATCGGATGCTGTATGGATCCTTCTCGCTGACGATTCGGATACTGCTGCGACGACCGGTGGAGGTGTCCATGTATTGGAATGGGACGGGTGGGAGTCTGATAACAATGGTAGCGTGAATGTTGTKGTTTCATGGCCCGACGAGGAGTATATGAGTGCAGARAACAAYRCGACGGARAAGATGTTGGGGNCTAGTCATGCGATATGGTTGGTTTGATTACTTGCAGTTAATTGGTTAGAAGTGCTGCTTGTACGTGGCCAAAAGGTTGAAGAACAAGTTGTAATCAATTGAATGAATGAGTAGTTGATAGATACATGCTTTGCAGCTATTGTGGCAAACGTCCGTATAGTCGCTCATTGAAACGGGTACCCATAGTTAATGACCACGGAATCTCACATCGATGTCGTGAATTCCTCGGTGAAGAAGTCACCTGAGAATTCCCTGGGTTGAAGAAAGTGGTGTCAGCATGCCTTGCACAGGAAAGAGGGGGGAAAGCGTACACCAAATGAAGTCTTTKAAGATGTTGCACTCTCCGCTTACCACTGAAATCAATCATCTTATTCGGTTGTCCTGGGAAATCCCGGAAGGCCCGCAGTCTGACTCCGTTGAGGTACTGGATATCGAATAACATATTCTCCAGACCTGCACCAAGTGTGGCTGCAAGTTTGGATCCGAAACGAAGGGTGATGCAGCCATCCGTCCTGTATCGCTGCACGATGAATTCCGAGAGGTACCTCAAGTAGAANGGATGTTCGAACTTCAAGTCCACATCGCGCAAGTCGGGCACGATAGTTGAATCGCGGGACAATGCACGTAAGAGGTTGGATGCGAATCCCTCGACACTAAACTCATAAGGAGTCTCGTGGATGGTCAAGGTACGAAGAGAGGGNATATGACAAAGGAGATCCACAAGATCTGTGTCCGGTAGTTTCACAGTAAGAAGAGTGAGGGATAGCAGGGTGCACTTTGACCTCTCCAGAAGAGCCAGAACACTGTTCTGAGGCCACACACTCATACTAATGTCACTACTAAATCCACCAAGAATAGAGTCTATGAAGATGTGGCTGAGTGAAGGAAGGGTGAGAGAGTCGAGGAAGGGAGCTACGCAACCGAATCCATCGAAAGAGATGGACCATCTGCATCGCGAAAACCCCAATGTCTGCAATTTCTCCAGGAACAAAGGCTGGGGCGAGGTGCGTTGCACCCACTCATCCAGAAAGAGCGCCCTCAGTGTCTGAGAATGTACCCGGGCCATGTCGATGGTAAATAATCCTCCGCTGAGTGTGGAGAGTGGACTGCGAGGAAATGAAACCTCCAACTCCGGATTGAGGAAATTGATGAATCTCACGGACGACAACTTGGGACAGTGGTGATAGGTATGTCTACATGGGGAGGATGCATAGACCGAAGATAGTGTCAACTCTTCGAGAAGAAACATTGGGGTGGAAGGGCTTTCCTGGGGATTTAATGTATCCAGAAGATAATCATCCAAATGAAGCCTGGCGCGAGTCCAACGGGTGCAGGAAGGCCGGAGTACTTCGAGTATTTCCGCTGCGTGATAATTTGCTGCGACTGCAACAGAAATCGGACGGTTTCCGGAACGGGAAATGTAAAGGGATGCTAGATCGCGAATATAGTTTGGGATGTCTGCTGCCCCAACCGCAATCTCGTCGCCTATGGCTGCATTCGCATGCCTAGCGCGAATGTACCAACTGTCAGTGCAAGAGATATCACCAAGCATGATGAACGTCCATAAGTCCTGGTTCGACAGCATCAAATCCCGCCAAAATCGACAGACTGAGGCTAGCACTTGAGCAGAAAAATTCTGCTGGGGTATGTCATCACTCTCTTGAGGGAGCCATCCGTCTGTGACTGCGAAACGAAAGACCTCTAAAATAATCTCTGCAGGAAGGCGGCGGATGGGAGCAGTCAAGCCACTGCATAATTTTGTGAGTGTTTCGATGGACGTATATCTGGCCTTGAGGCGTAGCAATTCGGCTTCAAGCTGTTCAATATCGTCTTCGCACGTGCCGAGCTTAGCCACTGCAGCTTGGGATGCTACATTAGCTTGGGTAGGTAAGACAGAGCGATGCTGCCGAAGTATGTCCCATACTTCCTGCTGGAGAGCTTCAGGACCTAGTTCGTCTAACTGTGTGAGATGCATCCGTTGTGTATTAGAGTAAGTTAGCAGACACGCATTATGTAATAACTCGGCCCAGTTCTGAATCGGCTTTGCGGGCCGGTCAGGAAAAGTCAGAAACTTAATTATTTAAATAAAAATAGAAGGGTTCTGGCACATCTCCACAGATATCAAATATCTTCTTCAAGCTTCAAGCGCAATGGCCCTGTCAACAGAGCATCCTGCAGTTATCACAATTGCTGGAACAGACTCTAGTGGCGGAGCAGGAATTCAAGTATGCCAACAATGCACCACGACTCACTTTCACCGAAATTTAGCTGATCTCCCCTTCTTAAGGCGGATTTGAAGACTTTTACAGCCTTGCAATGCTATGGTACTAGTGCTGTCACCGCTATGACGGCACAAAACACCACAGGAGTACAGGATATTTATCCCTCGCCTCCAGAATTTGTCAAAACACAGGTATGGATTCAATTTTACTACAAAACCTCGGGTTCATATGCAAAATCTAGATCTTTTCTGTTCTCACGGATATCACCATCAAAGCTATAAAGACCGGGATGCTTTACGACGCAGATAACACCAGAGCAGTAGCTACAGCGTTAAAGGAGCATTTCCCATCTGAAATGCCGCCGCTTGTTTGTGATCCTGTCTGTGTATCGACGTCAGGACATACACTCTTGCACGCCGATGCTGTTGATGTTATGACTTCCGAATTGTTCCCCCTGGCTCATCTTATCACACCGAACAAGGCAGAAGCAGAACTGTTACTTTCTAGACGTAACCTTCCAGCAAAGATCACAACCTTAAATACAATGCTTCGAGCAGCCCAAGATCTCCTTCAAATGGGATCTCATGCCGTCCTCTTGAAGGGTGGACACATGAAAGTGTGTGCGGAGGATGTTAACACATTCTTGACAACACATCCCAAAATCGAAGTAGTACGATACGGATTGTACAACGAGAACATGGAGATTCTGAGGCGTCCAGATGGACCAAATAGCTCATCCTCCTCCCTTGTTCTCGACGTGTTGGTTCAGAAAAACCAGCCCACGACTATATTTGTGCGACCTCGCATCGACTCGTCGAGTACGCACGGTACAGGATGTACGCTCAGTGCTGCTATTGCGTGCGGCCTAGCACGAGGCCTATCTCGTATGTTTCCCGACGCTTTGACCTTTCTATGTTCTAAGAATACATAGTGGTGGACGCGACCACGGAAGCAACGATTTACACCCACCTCGGAATCGTTAATGCCCAGCCTATAGGAAATGGACACGGACCGTTGAACCATCTCCATTCTCTTACACGCTCTATCATCCCTCGGTATGTGGCGCCCTTATGTACTCTCATCTAATTATAATATGAATTACAGTCCGTCCCCGAGCGCTCCCTTCCCACTAACGAAACATCTCATCGAGTACACCGGAAGTACATGGAAAGAGTACGTCGAACATGAATTTGTCAGGAAATTAGGAGAGGGAACGTTACCAGCTGAGCCTTTTGTGCATTTCATCAAGTTGGTCACTCACCGTCCCGTCTATCCTCTATTACTCAAATTTTATAGACAGGATCATATCTACCTGAGATACTACGCCAGAGCTTATGCGTAAGACGTTTTCATTGACATCCATTTGTATCGTAACTGACCAGACGTAGATTACTTGCAGCTAAAGCATCCTCATTCACAGAAATTGCCGCAGCCACAGAGACGATTCTCAATGTTCTAAAAGAATTAGATACACATAGATCCATGTGTGCTCAGTTTGGCGTTGATCGGCAAGAACTGGAAGCCGCACCAGAATCCGATGCTACTACAGCATATGGGGCGTATATCATGGACGTAGGTATGAGAGGTAGGCCAATTTTCTGACTAGGATAGTCCACCCCTCTGAAGTCTCTCCAGGAGACTCAGCGGAGCTCTTAATGGCTCTCTTCGCTTGCCTAATCGGATACGGGGAAGTCGGTCTCTGGCTCAAAAAGCACTCTGCCGGGGAAAGTAGTTGGGTGAAATTAGAGGGTAACCAATATGCTCACTGGATCGACGACTATTCTGGAGTACTTTACCAAGGGGCTGTGAAGACTGGAATCGGTACGTCTTGGCTCAGTGTCCAGCTCAACATGCTAGCTCATGCGAAGTGTTAGATACAATCGAGGCTCTAGCAATGCAAGACCCACCATCCGAGAAGCGATTGAAGCGGTGGTGTGAGATCTTTAAGAGGTGTACAAAGCTAGAGAAAGGCTTCTGGGATATGGCAATAAACCAGGAGTAGAGGTGGAATAGACCAGACCAGTATCTAATGTATGTATACTTAACTTGCACAACATTTTGTAGTAAGAGAAGAGCCGTGTTGATCTCTTTCATTATTCGGCATTCACACTGGCTCTTGCTCTCCCATTGTCTTCTCAACAGAGCACCTCCAGCTGGTTAGGGTATGGTATGGAATATAGTGTTAATTGTATCAAATATATAACCTCAAGACACAGTCAATGACGAAACAGTGTAGGATTGGAATTGATGAAATCGATTTGTTCTACGCGATAGTTGTCCTGAGCAATGCAAAAGTAGGTGGGTCAGATATCGCATTATYACGTCAAKGATCTCACCTGAACTACTCCAAAGTTTCGCTGGTTCAACTCGAGAAGGACCTGATAAAATAACTTCAGTGATTCTAACCATCCAACTAAGAGATACAAAACATACAGGCTCGTCAGCTGAATACTGAGGCCATAGTGGTCCTACGTCACAGTCAGAGAGAAGCCTTAATGAGGAAAATGATATATTTACGATCTGTTCCCAATCCATCATTCGGATCTAAGCTCACGGCAAACGAGATCCAATAATCCCTCATCTGCTCAGCGAGTTTGAGAGCATCCGATGTGGCGTTGAAGGCAGGCAACCACCCGAAGACGTAAAACAACTCGTTCGCATGAGAGACTGGAGGAAGTTAGAGCTGCTCGGCCCTTGGGGGAAAAGACTTTACCTCCCAAGAGTGGAGGGAACGCGCTATCACTAGGTACAGGCTCGGTGAAATGGTATCCATATTGCTTCACATTTGAAGAAGACTTAGCCGAGGCGTTGATCATCAACCTATGGGGGGCTTGAAAAATAATGTCGCCCACTATGTTGGAGACAAGAAATTGAACTTGAGTTAAAAATGAATACGATTATTGAATAAACGTACCAATCGCAGATAACCTCTTATACTCCTTATTGAGCCCAAACGTCTCGTTCCCCGTTCCATATGGTGAGCCAAAGGAAGGATCGTCTGTGTAGAGTTCCAAGAGTCTGTCCGCCACTGGACTTAGAATGGCAACTTCATCTGCGTCTCCGAGAGTCGCATTGCGCACAATGTATTCCTTGGTGATCTCAGGAGAAGACGCCGTAGGAGACGAGAACAACGTTCCTATACGCCAGAGGTCAAAAGCCATCAACATGGACAATTTTAAAGTCATCATACCTTCATCAAGGTTACACCCTGAGATGAAAGGAATCTTCGGTGTATGTCCTTTATTGTAAAGCACAGAAGGAAGCTCAGGAATCAGACCTTGTGGCCCGTCGAGAACCGGGCTCCAAGGGAAAACCTCGGTCGGGGTTCCAGATGATGTCTCGAGGCTTGCATAGACAGAAGCAGCGTCTGCAGCTTGGAGACATTCAAAGGTTCTCCCACTACTAGCAGCTTCCGAGCATCCTGAGATAGCTGCAGTGAAGTTTCGCCATACATCATCCCGTCGTGCTCCTTCAAATAATGCGCCACCCCCCGCCGAGCCAGACTCCAGGATCTATAGTAACGAACGTCAGTAAGAAACTGTTAACATATGGACGGAATTATGACACACACCATGCCTCGCACTAGTGATGGCAGATTGGAGGTAAGAGACAATGAGCTGATCGACATAGCGCCTGCACTCTCTCCAAAGACGGTAACTTTGCTGGGATCTCCACCGAATGCAGCAATGTTTCTCTTAATCCATTCCAATGCGACCAGTTGATCTCTGAGGCCCAAATTGAGGGCTCCTTTTTCGACAGCCTCTTTTCCTTGAGGAAATCCGAGTGGGCCAAGACGATAGTTGAGGCTTGCATAAACTATTGGGGTTCCCTAGAGAACGTATTCGAATTTTTCGTAGGCCGTAGGTGGACGCATTCTATGACTTACACGAGATACACTCTGATTGATCAACGTTCCTCCTCCAAAACTAACAGAACTTCCGACTATGTGAAGGGTAAACGGATAGCCGGTGGTTTGGGAGATAATAGGATAATACCCGTAAATCCTCCGCCATGAATGAACACCATGACAGGAAACTTTGAATCATAGTTCGTCCCATTTGGCCGAAAGATATTGACGGATAAACAATCCTCGGATACACTCTAACATCGTCTCAGTCAATGGGAATAGCATGAACAATAGATAGGATTAAGATATCTCTTACCGTTGGCGTAGTTCCAACCCATTGAAGACACTGAGATCCAAACTTCGTAGCATTGAACGTCTCGGAGTCCAGAGTAAACTTGGGTACCGGACGTTCCAAGCGCAATGCTGCGACCGGGGGGATTGCATACGGAATCGCTATGTATGGATTATAGGCAACAGCGCGGGAATGAGTTCATTGAACCTACCACCGAAGAATTCGACACCGGTTTCATCCAAAGTTCCAGTGATGACAGTGTTGCCCAACTTAACTTGAGCTGCTTGGACAATGGCTAGGGCAGAGATACCAATGAGGATTTGAGTAGAAAGTCGCATACTCTATCAGGGTATGTGGGGATGGTGTCCTACTAATAGTAACTCGTAGACGCTCCTGTTTTTATAAACACCCCTGGTTCTGTACATATGATCTGACAGGGCAAATACATAGAGACCTTGAGTAGATCACAAGACAGGAAAACTACTGGGAGCTCCACTGAACAATATCCTGTGGAGATGCGACAACGAGCAGACATTGATCCAATTGGATGAACAAGGAAGACTATGAATCAAAGGAAACAAGTCATTCCCGGGGTGAGATCCCCCGACCCTTAAAGCTGACACGTCGTCCCTCCCCAAGTGAGCGGCGCCGGTCATATGCTTCCACCAAAAAAAAAAAGGAAACAAGTCATGAGGTATAAGCGCTCTTGCATCTGTTCCCTGATTTACCTACACCTTCGAAATTGATCGTCCTTTCGACGGTGCCATGGGCGACGGAAAAGGACCAGCTGGATTGAGCATGGACCGGGGTAGAATATGTACTGTTTGATCCCCCNTCCATCATCATTTTCGTCAGGAATAAGCATTACTCAAAGCTCAGAGATGCTAGCAGATCACTCTCTTCTGCTTTGTCCAAGCTCAACAGGAATCCACGCAGGAAATTGTGGGGATACTAGGGTCCATTAATCGACTCCTTACTTCGTTATGACCGTCTAGATATTCTCGTATCAATAATTGAATGAAAGTCAAAGTGTGCCCTTCGTCATCCGTATCGATGAGTAGAATCTGAACTGCTCCAAAGAATGGGGTATGGCGCGAATTAGGCTCAGTGGTTGATTCGCAATTTGTCCGCTAGGAAAGTGCAGATATGCAAAAAAATCAGTGTTCGTTCTCTAGGGCTCGTGGTCCACATGGTTCCAATTCCCCAACTCTTGATAGCCACTTACTTTCCCTCTCCCCATTTGAAGATACTTCTGACTGAAACAACAACTATGCATCAGACCAACGAAGATGTTGCAGGGGAAATCGATGCCATTCAGAGAGAGACTTGCA
>LBLO01000510.1:0-23170 GCA_004354395.1 Chondrostereum purpureum | reverse complement strand
TTCTTCAACTGATGAAGTAGGTTCAAGACCAGGAGAATCTGGAGGTAACGGGACAGAATATGCCATCGAAGGCGAGTAGCCACCACCAGTCGATTTGTATGTCAAATGCGGGAGTGGGGGCGGAGTTTCCGTTCGAAGAGGCGCACCGATCTCGGGCTGTTTTGGCTCGAACGCCAGGTCGACCGTAGACTCCTCTTTTTTCACTTCCACCAGTTCGGTTTTGACACCTGGTTTCTTCTCTTCAACTTCATCATCCGACCTTGACTCTTCGAAGATATACTCTGGAACACAGACGTGATTGTACGGTTGAAGATGTGCTTTGGCAGGGGTATCGTCAATCAAGAGTGTTGATCGTGCAGAATGCTCCTTGCCCGAGGATGATAAGAAAAACGCCCAGGGTTTCTCGAGATTTTTTGTCGTATGAGATTTCTGATCTAAGGTTCCCCGGAGACATATTAGAACACATTCTCACGACAGGCCAAAGATAATAAGACTCACTGTAATTATTATCATCCAGCCCGAGCGTATCCCTTCCCCATATCGCGTCCAACGTGCTCTTTCCCGTCTCACCAAAACACGCTTCTACCATGTCCGCAACATTGTGCGGCTGAGCAGAGCTCCATATCATACTATCCAACCACTTTCGAGTCTCTGGATGAAACAGGAAAGCCGAAAAAGCAGGCAAATAAGGCCGTGGATGTATAGGCCTTTGACGACGTGGTTGAGTTTCAAATTTCCTTCTCTTGTATTTTGGAACATATGTTTGTGGGGCTACAGGAGCTGGTGGTGGTGGTTGGCCTCTGAAAAGAAGTGTGCCGTTCAAATCGAGGATGACCAATTTCCGAAGTGGTGGGTTGACGATACATGACGGCTTGAGAGAAGTTTCTAGATAATCAGCTGAAGGTGACGTGGGTACTGGCGGTGGCGGAGTTTGCTTCCGTACTTTATGAGGTGGAGGGGGAAGAGAAGCTGGGGGAGGCGGCAGTGTAGATTGTCTCTGCATAGCGGGAGGAGGTCGTGAAATGAAACGAGCTGGCGGCGGCGGCGGCGGTGGTGGTGGTAAACGTTGCATTATAGGTTCTGGTACCTGCAAAGGAAATTGCAATGATGACGGAAAAGGGATATCGAATCGTGCGTTGTGAGGATCATACTCTGGCTCGTCAACAACAAGAGGTTCCCGAGGCTTTTCGTACCTCTCTCTGTCCCAGTCATTGATATGTGCATGATTACCATCATAATAAGAATGCCGATTTGGGTAAAGATCCTGAGCATAGGGAGTAGCAGAAGATTTAGCCACATAACGAGAAAAATCTTCCTGTTCAGGATACTCTCGTGGGGGAGGGTAAGCTGAAGGCATGGGATAGCGAGCTTCTGGAGGGTACCCATAAGCAGAGTCATATCGTGACCTTTCGTGGTCTGCACTGTGGTATGGCTGCCCGTAGGAATCATATGAGCGTGAACTACTTGGAGGGTAAGAGACAGAAGGAGGTGGATAGGAAGGCCCGTTGTGGTATTCCCCATAATAGCCAGACATTCTCAGAACAACCGTCTTAAAAAAGTCTAACGATCAGTTGAATGGATCCCGCAAATCTTTGCTTGCAGGGCCTCAATATTGCTCGGAACGCAATAGTTTAGGTGATGGAAGTTTGCAGACAAGATTCAGCGTGCTTCTTTTCAGTGGCGGTGCAGCCAAGTGAGGGACAACCACACGTGATGAGATGTTAAGTAGGGACGCCACACTCAGACTGTTAATGGGTTTTGCTGCCATCCCCTCTCTTGAAATAGAACGGAAATAAGAGACCACAGCTGTCCAGCTGAATCCACAAGCCACTACAGTGAAATTACAAATAACTATGTACAAGAAGACTTTCACTTCGCAAATCCAAGCCTGGTCCGGTTCCGCCTTGGCCCAGTGGGAATGACGATAAAGGAAGCCAATGAAATCTCAGATACGACTCTTTTCCACATAAATAAAGCGTATTGGGTTCCAGCAGCCGAGTGAGCGTAAGAATTGAAAAAGCATTCAGTCTATAAACTGTCTGTGGCGCCTGACCATACACGATCTTTTCATCCTCTCATGTGCTTCCCCACCCTCATTTTCATCAAGGCGTTTAATTTCCCCCGAGGAATTCTTCTCTACCTTCTTCCCTTGCTTCTTTGATATGACGAAAGGTCCCGTTGTGAACATCCTTACATATCTGTAGAATGTCATTTCCCCGTTTCCATATTTCGAACGGTGGTGACATAGCTCGAAGAGGCTGGGTGGGAGGGCCAGAGCTCCTATCTGAACATATCAAGCTGAAAAGAACTCTTCCGCGGGAGTTTGGGGCGATTCACCAGCCGATCATCTTGAAAACAGGATTCCTCTCCCAATGTCATATGTCATGAGATGTTCTGAGTCCTACTCCAAGCAAACTCCAAGGTCATGCTACATCTCTGGGGCAATGTTTTCAAAGATACCCGCACGCCACGGGACTCCGCCGGGTCTTGCTGTCTACATACGGAGGATTCTCGGGAGGTCTGACAGTGGAAATGAAGGGGGAAAACCCAATATAATATTGTAGCAATTGTAGCGAACTTCCGGAGGAGGGTGTTAGTCTTTTTGGAGGTATCCGGAACTTGCAGTAGCTAATCGTGTGCAAAACAAGTTGGAAGGTTTGACATGTGCTATGTCAGAGATCATCGCACTTGGACTAGTCAGAAAAAGNAAAAAATAGCCCGAGATCCTACGCCGTTACGGATCGTTCGGTTGCAGAGGATGACCTGGAGCGCAAAAGGACTCCAAATTGGCATATGCTCTATCCTAGTCTTGTGGCTGTTTAGTTCGTTGTACAGCCGTTGTGTCGCGATCAGCTGGAATGACCGGTAAGTAAAGCGCCCGCAATCGTTTCGGCCAATTGTACGCAAACGACAATCATTTGGGGAGGGGTTTTGAACACTTAGACGTTTATGGGCGCGCAATCAGCAAAGCCACATATGAGAACATGCGGGGCCCCTCAAAAGATTTTCGGGACTGGTGACCATCGTTGACACGCACTCTCAGCACGTTTTTCACGAGGATTTGGCAAAAAGCTAAGTGTGAAAGGATTGGCATAGCACACGTGAAGAGAGGCCGAGCGGAGGGGGAAGTCCTCAGTTGGACACATCGGAACAAGAAGTAGCCCAAGGTGGTTATGCGGGCCGAGAAAACGCCCGGGTCCGGCTTAGTCATCCGCGGAATCTCGGATCGATTTTGCTCCATCGAACGAAGAGACCCTTCTTCTTTTCCATACAACCAAATCCAGGTACGACAACCCAACACTTATCCACGACCAAAGGACCCGCCGCCGCCGTGAAAGAACGACGAGCTTGGATTCCTACACGTTTTTAACCAGCATTTTACATTGTTTCTATTAATTTTGCGCTCTTTTTGCTTTCATCGTCATGGCACACTATCTCCCTGTGCTCCTCGTCTCTGTCTCTACCAATGCAGCCCTCATATCGGACGACTCGCATCTGGAGACACAGCCAAGGGGTCAGGTCGACTACCTCAGCCATGAGTGGGAGGAAGAGGACGTATGGAAGTCATGGCGGAATATGACCAGGCAGAAGAACGAGATTGCAAACGGCATGCGACTCGAGAACGCCTCCTGGAGAACTTGGTGGAAGCAGCGAAATAAATTAAAGACAATATCTCCAGAGACTTTGAATTGGTAAACCATCATAGCCACCTCTTCTTATTGTTCATTTTCACTGACTTTTTCTGTGTTTTCGTTACGACTAGGCTCAAAGACTCTGACGTTACTTGGTTATACGGACCCCTTCACACGGCCGTTGACTGGACACCACCACCCAAACCCAAACCCGACCCTTCGTCAGTCGATGACAAGGACCCTTTGTCAGCCCACGACCGGCTTGACTTGTCGACCACGGCTGAGCAGAGGAATCAACCACACAAACCTATCCTCAAGCACAGGAGCATCAGCGAACTCCTCACCAGTGACTATCCTTCTTCAATCGTTGGTCCCAATGGTACACACTATCTTCCAGAAATATCTGAGGAGCCAGCGGATGACGGTACCCACTCGCCAGGTATGGCCTGGCCATCCATTGTGCCTTCTATTTTAGTTAATCACTGATTATTCTCACTATCTCTAGCTACGAAACGTATTGCTCTTCCACATACCAAATCGGATACACATCTTGCACGATGGAGCATGGGAAAACATGAGCTCGACGCTCTCGGCCTCAGAAAGGAGTCACCGCCGAGAATTTTCGCCGCGACCGCCGCACCCGCCGGCGACGATTCCTCTACGCCCTCCTCGGGCTCAGGGTCAGGGTCAGGCTCTGTATCTCCCTCTCCTGACCCAATTCGGCAGAAGAAGAAGCAAAGGCACATTACCTTCAACACATTCGTAGAGCAGTGCATTGCTATAGATAAACCCAGTCCGCCAACCTCGGCCCTTCATTCGTTTGCACACTCCAGCTCTAGCCTGAGCTCGATGGGCAGAGAACCANGGCAGAACTCACAACTCAGGACTGCCAGTCACCCATATCTGCCTGCCAGAGGAAAGACATGGGACGGGAGGACAAGTGGTGTGAGATGGGCAGGGAATGAAGACGATGAGGAGGAAGAGGAGGACCCTCGGTGAGTTGGATCGTACTTTGCACGCTACTTTTTAAAGTAGTGCTCTTGAATTCTTTGTCTTACACATCCTTGTGAAGTCGGTCCGCTTCTCCTTCGTCGTCTTCAGACGAAGTTGAGCCGTCTTCACCTTACATTCAGGCAACTCCTTGGCCTCAACAGTCACCGTATACGCAGGCCTCAAGGCCAAATCAACCCAAGTGCGTATCGGTGCCTTCTCCTAGGAGGCAAGCTGTTGACCAAGACTCTAGTAGCTCTGATGAAGAAGGCTACGAGGATGTCTGGGAAGACACCACCACCTCCGGGTCTGAATCTGCTTCAGTAGATCCAGAAGAAGAAGATGAAGACGAGGATGAAGGTGTCATCGAAATGCGAACGTCGCGCAATGCGAATGGAGCTAACCGAAGACGTAATAGCAGCAGCAGCGGCGGCCCCCTCCGAAGGTACAAAGACCCTCGAAAAGTGGTATCAAGGAGAGGAAGCGCAGAAGAAGCTCGTCTGGCGGTACCATCGTTCCACCGAAGTCTCAGCCTCCGCAAGAAGAGATTCAGACGAGTCTCCCTGCCAGACAACAGCATCCTCGATCAAGGGGGGGATCATCAAGGTCTTCTCCTCAGCCTCCATCTACTACTTTGCCGCCGCCGCCACCGCAGCACATAACAATTGCTCCCATGCCTCCGACTACGCTTAAGGTGGGTTGGGACGGATTTGGCGTTTCGGCGCATCCGTATAATCCGTATGTTGACTCGGAGTGGATGGAGAACTTCGGGGATGACTACACTTCAGATAACGAGTTCGTTGCTGGCGGGAAGTGGCTCGGTCCTGTCAATGGTGCCAGGAAACCTACACGAGATCAAAGTGAAGAAGCTGGTGGGCTGGTTTATGTGCCGAGGTATAGCAGTACCACTCCCACATCCAGCATCGAGGATGATGGCGATGAGGAGAGGGTGTGGCATCATGAACAAGCTTATTTCTCTACAGAAGACGAGCGCACACCTATATCAGAACCGAAGCAAATACCGAAGAAATCTTCCCCGGGCTCATCAGTCCCCATCGTGATTCGGACTCCTCCTGTGGTTGGTATTCAGAACGATGTACAAGACGACTCGTCGACTAAGGGTGCTTACGACTACTTCGGAGGTCCAGATTTAGGCGAGGATTTTGGGACATCAGCAAGCCAACGGAGAGGGACGTATAATGTTCGTAAGTCGCGCCCTGTGAATGGTTCTGGCGCGTCGAGGTCGGGTGGTCGCGGTAGTGCCAGGCCAGTGGAGGAACAGCAAGAACGAGGGCGTTCAAGGTCAAGGTCAAGGACACCTTCACCTGCAGTCACAGGCGTGTCCTCTCCACCTGGGTCTGCAACACTATCGTCCCCAATCATCGCCTCCTCTCCGCCATTCCGATCACCCTCCTCGCCATTGGCTACTTCCCCGACGAAGAATTCACTCTTATCGCCCCCGCAGCGAGGCAGGAGTGCAATCCTCCAACAGCCAAGAGATTCGTCGTCATCCTCATCTTTCAGCAGCTCTAGAGAACGCAACCAATCAAGTCATAGCTCGCCCATAGGCAGCCTCTCGCCCGACGGGAGTGGGGGTGCGTACAATAAGTATGGATATGGTGCGGCGTATGCTAATGGAAGAAGCGATCAGAAAGGGAGAGAGCGTGATGAAGAACTAAGACGGCCTAGGGGAAGGGGAGCTCTGGAAGAAGAAGAGCGAGGAAGGCCCAGAGGAGAGAGATTATTGAGCCATAGCAGAAGTCCAGATGCTGTGGTTGCTACTGATTCTGCGACGGAAACTGCCGACAACTCGTCGTCGTCTGCTACAGTTCGAGAATGTTCGTCACCAGTCAATGTGGCGGAACGCCACGCCGAGGAGGAGGAGAGGCGTTCACAACACCCAACCCCAGCGAATTCTCCTGTAACAGTCCGCAAGATGGAGAATCCCAGTGTGACTGTCAAATCAGTGAAAGTAGTTTCGCCTCCTACAAGTCCTCGCGAGCGCGTAGCCTCCCCCACTTCTGGACATCGGAAAGGCTTGTCTGGGGACGCGAAGATGGATGGTACTATCGTTGATCGTGCCGTCGGTATGGTCAGCTCTGCTGGTGCATACCTCGGATTGTGGCATAATAACCCGGCCAGTACATGACCTTCTTATTTTCTTTCATGCACGACACTTTTTTCCTTCCTCAGTTACGACTAATGTTTATATGTACTCGTAGCCCTTCATTAAGTGTCGTCTGGGTCTCAACCCTCCACTTCCGTCTCTCGCTATCCCTTTTTTCATGTTTGTGGACACCTTGCGTCTTTGAAAGTGTGCGCTCTATTCCCCATCTCCTCATCTTCGTTCGTGTTGTTTTCAGCTACCTTCCATTGATCTGTTTGGCATTCCATTTATCTCTTTTATCGTACGCAGCATTATTCTTTCTTGGAACCTCTGAGATAGTAGTAGTAGTAGTAGCATTGTATGTTATCAGCACTTGTTGCTTTGTCACCGTCTCCAAAATTTTCTTTGCGATGCGTGTTACTCCTTTGAGGCTTTGTCCGAATCCACGCTAAGAAGTTGAAGAACAGTTGCAATCTTTGCTCAATGCAGCTAGATGGCTGCGTATACTGCTTGCTTTGTTTCTTATATCCCTAGTAGGCTACGACGTTGAGAAAACGATGACTTCTATTAGTACCTCCCCGAGGATCTACATCTACCTTAACTCCCGCTGGTTCCTTCATAGTCAGGCTCGAGCCAGACAGTATCACAGAGAACTCGAACGTTTTTCGTTAACGATCGATACTACTTGGGGAGAAAACAATCCATCCCGGTAAAAAATGTGCCTACCCAAACCTTTTAATCATGGTTCATTCCTCTTTAGAATATGGAAGATCCTTGTTGGAGAGCTGATAGGCCTATGTTTCTCCAAGATCCGGACGATTTATTCGCGCCGCCTAGCACTTAACGATTACTCTCCAGCACTCGTCGCTTCTTCACGTCGAGGATAAGAATACTGTCCATCCGCTAGGTCAGTCATACCATTACCACCATGGTATCGTCGTTCAAAACGGCCGGCGCCCCTTTCAACGACCCCACTGCGTCAGACGTCGTACTACAATCCTCCGATGATGTGTACTTCTATATGTACAGGACAGTATTATGTTGGGCATCTCCCGAGTTCAAAGACATCTTCGATAAACAACCTGACACCTATATCGTGTCCGTCCCCGACCACAGTTCCATTCTTCACAAACTTCTCGTGCTCGTCGAACCTCGCGCTANGGCTCACGCCTCAGCATCTGCTTCCGTCGACTCCTTGACTCTGAAGGAGATATCCCAGTTATTCAGGATGGCAAGCGCATACAAGATGGAGGGTCTGCCTCATCTCATAGGTCCCCAGTTGGAGACATACGCCCGGTCCCAACCTCTGAAGGTGTATGCGCTCTCGGCGGGATATTACAAGACAGCGGCATGGGCCAAGAGGGTCACGGATCTCGCTGCACGATGCGGTCTTGCCCATGATATCAACTCAGCTCGTCCCGACATGAAGGAGTTGGAACATCTATCGTCTTCCAATCTCCTTCGTCTTATCCGGTATCGCGACACCTGTGGCAGGCGAGCAAGGGATATGGTGCAGTTTCTGGATCTCGAAAGTACCGGTGTGGAGCGTGCTGCGACTGGAAAAGATTGCAGATGTTCAAAGGAAATCGTTCCTAGAACGCGCAAGGGTTACGCATGGTGGGATGCATACAAAAAGCGCGTTGGTGACGAACTACGTATGCATCCCACCGTTAGCGTAGCCTTACACTGGAATTTGACAAGTCCAACTCTTCCACCTGAGGCGCTCAACTGCAAATGCGTGGACCCGACCGTTATGATGAAAGGGTTATTGGCATTCAATCAATATCTGGCGTGGGAAGTGGATACTTTGGCCAAAAGTGTAAGGAACACTTTGCTCTAAAGAACTACTGGGTTCTCATTTGCTCTTTATCTAGGTTGATTTAGGCCTTGGTCGTGACCGGGTCCTTAGCGATACGTTTTTTCGTTCAAAATCCACCTTTGACAGTGTCAGCTCTCGGACCCTGAGTCCAGTTTAACACGTTTAGGAGAATGAAACTTCCCTTCTCGAGCATACTATTGGCACTCTTTATGAACTATGATCAATATGATGTTTTTGCTTGATTCTCGTCAGGCAGTGGACTGCCATCTTATGCTCAACTGTCGATTCTCGACATGTCCACCAGATACACAAACAAAGGTCAAGAAATGCAAGAGATTACATGACATAGCGTCGAATCCACCTGAGCGTGCCACAATTCACCTGTCACATATGCGTTCGGACATAAAGCCTCCAAGTTAAGTTTTATAAGTTCACACCATCACAAGGCTTCAGCCTTATCTCTCAACCATCATCACTATGCCCTTCGTCTGGGGGATATTGAAGACTACCTTGAGACGACTGGAAAGGTCGCAACGAGTCCAGCTGCTCGCAGTCCGTTTGACGACCGCGCAGGTGACATCATCCTTCGCTCCTCTGATGGGGTCGATTTCTACGTCTACAAGTCAATCATGTCGCTAGCTTCCCCAGTCTTCAAGGACATGTTTTCTTTTGGGACAGACGAGCATAAACCCACCATAGATATGTCCGAGGAAAGTTCCATCCTCTACAAATTTCTCGCTTTGATCGATCCTCGATCTCGAGTGCTATCCTCGTCTGCCCCCCTTGACGATCTGTCATTGGGAGATATCTCTGAATTGTTCAGAATCGCGGACAAGTACCAGATGGAAGGTCTTCCCCATTTGATTGGTCCACAGCTGGAAGCATTTGCCGCTTCGGATCCTTTCAGGGTATATGCCCTTGCTGTGGGATATTACAGCACTTCGGCATGGGGTCGAAAGGTTACCGAGAAAGCTGCAAGGGAAAGTCTACTGCACAAAATGCCTCTCGTTAGTTCGACGACGATGGCGACGGTCAGAGAGCTGGAGCATCTATCATCTGTCCAATTCTTCCGTTTGCTCCAATACCACAGAGTCTGTGGGACTCGAGCGAGGGAAATCGCAGTCAATTTTCGATTGAAAGATGTAGGTATTGCAGTCAGCTGTACGGAAGGCTGCAAATATTCGCCACCAGAGCAGAACTTGTCCTACTCCACCGGCCGAGCTCAAGGAGCGGAGAATTATTGCAAGGGATGGATGTGGCTTGGGCAGTATCAGATAAAGTTTGGCAATCATCTGCTGGCCCAACCCAATGTGAGCTCGTTCCTCTCGACAGAGTTACCGGACCCAGAGACGATGCCTAGCACCAAGTTTGGGGCATGCACCAGTGGGAAAGGTATCATGGTGGTGTTGGGGAAAGTGAACGCTCATATCTCAAGAGAGGTCGAGAAGATGATTGACAAGGTGAGCCTCTGTTAAGAGCTATAAATGAATACAGCTTTATTCCATCTCAGGTCGATCTAGCAATCGAGGACAACAGTACATCTTTTCCAGACCACTCTCTGGCCCGCGCGGCGTAGGGAGGTATATTGACCATGGAGAATCGTCCACTGAGTGTGAGATAAGAAGTCTGTAGGATGGCTGGTCTGCTATCACCCACGATTAATTTCTAGCTGCAACTAATGATTAGGACAATCCTGTTTTTGAGTATTATTTCGCGTGTATTATTGTATTGTGGCACATGTTTCTTGCAACATCTTGTTGTTCCGGCAATATGGCGTATTGCGCTTGAATAGGAGCGAGAATATGTGAATGGACGGACTATCACCAGATCCTGGGATGATTTGCGGCGAATTCGATAGTGTTTTGCATTAAGTTGTCCACACCGCCTGTTAATAAATTACGAAGTTTCGCGTGCTTGACGCGTGGTCCCTGAACAGGTATTGGTGCAACCAGAAGCTCTATTAATTTATGCCACAGAAACTCAGAGAAGAGTGGTCTAGGTCAGATTAACAAGTGAGAACAGGAAAGATGCATATGACCAGTGCACAGGTGATGGTGGTAGCCATTCAAAGAACAGCACCGTGACTTGGAAGTTGGACGGTGTGAGAACCCGGGCACTGCGTACCTTCCCTCTCACCGTCATCTTCTGCTTGTTCATTCCTGAGGCTGATTCCCCAATTCTTCTAATTTGAAGTCAGAGATTGGTTGGTGTGAAGTTCTAACGAGGGATCTATCGACCATACGGTGGACGACTAGACTCATAATCTAGAACGGCCATTAGTATAGGAGTGTGTTCTCTCTTCGCCTTTGACGACTTACACAATGTCTTCAAGACCTGTTGACATACCACAAGACTCGAACTCAAACCCATTGCGAACTCGGAATATCGAGTCCATTCTCCAGCAGAACTCATGGGCTCGCAATAATGCCAGGTCTACTTCCCGCTCAGCTGCCACTCCCACATCTGCAATGCCCGTAAGGAACTCTCCAAGGCAAAGGAATATGACTTCAAGAGAAAGGCTAGCATCTGTTGTAGCGTTTGAACCGAGAGTAATTAGGGATTGCCCTCCCTCTGCGACTCCGTCTGAGAATGGTGGATCCACCAACTCTATGTCATCGACTTCCTCATCCAACGCTGCAACTGTCGCAAGCAGCCCATCTTCAGTTCGACCCCGTCGTCCGAGTATGGCTACCGCTGGAACCTCTGCTACATCCACTAGGAGAGCTCCCAGCACTCAGAGACATGTCTCTACACCCATTATGCAGGGTATGGGTGAGAATCATCCTCCTGGTTGGACTATTCCTCCTCATGCAAACACAGGGCCAGTTCCCTCCCAACCTGGTCCTTTCGTCCGTCCTTCCTACCTAGACTATTCTGCTATGAGGGACTACTTGGTGACAGATACCAATGAGAGCCTCTCCGTCCCCTCTCACATGTTGGGTCGCAGCCCGTCTGTCTCCAGAGCAAGTGTCCTATCGTCTGACAGCGAGGACGACGATTACATGGGAGGGGCTGCACCTAACACCGTCTCCCCGGATGTCCTTAACCCTCCGTCTGTCATTAGGCTCCCGACCNAGTGGAGTGATCAACTTCGTAACTCATCTCTCAGCCTGTCCGCGGATGGGCGAGAGTTGACATACAACGGTGAGTCTGGCTAACCCTCCAACCGATGGTTTGCTTATATCTTTGTTCGATTTCTCCTGGCTCAGGATCGACTTCTGATCGTGAAGCTGCTGCTGCTCGGACGAACTTCCCCATCCCCACTGCTTGTGGGATGTACTACTACGAGGTCCGTATAAGCAGGGCTAGGGGCGGATCTAGTTCTGGATCCAAGGCACGCATTAGTGTTGGGTGAGTACCGCTAGTAATTCCACTCTCCCAGGCCTATCTAGTTAACCAATCCCATCATGTGAAGGTTTGCTGCTTCGAATGTTTCTCTCAATCGTCTTCCAGGGTGGGACCCGCGCTCCTGGGGATATCACGGTGATGATGGATGCTCGTACGCTTCACAGGATACTGGAACTCACTACGGGGACCCATTCGGAGGTGGGTTTTTTTGGATATCAAGACTATTGATGAACGTGTTCTTACGCGTTCTACAGCAAATGACACCATTGGTTGCGGCATTGATTTCAGCACCAACCGCGCCTTTTTCACAAGGAACGGTCAGCTTCTTGGTGAGAATCATTGCTCGTATCCCTGTCAAGGTACCCTTACTAAAATCATCTACGCAGGCCCGGCATTCCCGCCGCTCCCGCTTCGCGATCAGGATGGTCGGATAATGCCCTTGTATCCTTCCGTAGGACTGAAACATAACAATGATTCTATCCGGGCCAATTTCGGTCAAGAGAAGTTTCTATTTGACATCGACTGGCACGCTCAGCAGGCCAAAGAGCGGGTCTGGAACACTATTCTCAACACTTCTATCAACTTTGACATCGGTCCGCCGAAGGAGGAGGAGGAGCAGGGCAGAAACAAACAACCCACGGAAGCTAAGACGAAAGCGCTGTTGAACAAACTGGTTCTGGATTACCTTGACCACCATGGATATGTCAGGTCTGCGCAAGCTTTGCATGGGAAGCTTTTGGAGGGGGAGACCCTGAGTGGTGTGAAGGGAAAAGGAAAAGGAAAGGAGAGAGCTGATGAATCTATGGACATAGATATAGACTTGGATGGCATAGGGACGGGGATGTCCGTGGCGAAGACGCCAGGAGCGGCACCTTCCTCTTCTTCAAAGGGGAAGGCAACTAGTCTATCCCCTGCGACTCACATCGCTCGCCGCACCGAAGTCGTCAACGCCGTTTCCCGAGGAGATATTGAGTCCGCGTTGGATGGATTACGGAAGTGGTTTCCTGGTGTTGTGGACCAGGTCTCCACTTCCTCTACAGACGAAGATGGCGAAGAAATCACCACATTCAACATCTTACTGCTCAAGCTGCGTTGCCGCAGATTCGTTGAACTTATTCTTGAGACAGTCGATATTCGGAAGAGGATGTTGGCAGCTGAAGCCGCGATGGATGTCGACTTTGATGAAGCGGACTTGCACGAAGATTTTGGGGCAACCAATGGCTTCTCCAATGGCCTAGGGGTGGGATCAACCTCGGCGAAATTGAGAGCGGAATACGATTCCATTTTGCACCGTGCTTTGCAGTATGGGCAGTCATTGAGGAATGATTACAAAACAGAGGACGAGGAGGTGAAGACGTTATGCACTAGAACCTTTGGTATTCTTGCATACAAAGATCCCACGGAGGCAGGGGGTGTTGAAGCAGAGGTTGTAGGTGATGCTGCGAGGAATGATTTAGCAGAGGAAGTTCGGAGGGCGATTCTCGGTACGTCTCCTAGTCCTGATGGGCCAACATTACTTACTGTAAGCTTTCAGCATATCAAGGGAAACCAACGGACGCGATGTTGGAAACGGTATACCGACACGCCGCTGTTTGCTTGCTCGAACTTAGTGTGATGGGGCATGGCTCTGCAGCGTTCGTGGATATCGAACGTGAGATCCTCAAGCCCCCTTCCCCAACCCCTTGATTGCATTCCTTTGCTTGCTTCCCGCTACCGCCACTGCCGATGAACGATTCGTCTTGCTTTTTCCTGCTCCTTGCTCTCGTTGTCATTAAGGAATGTAATAGTATTCTTAGCCCATGTAAACTACATTCTGCCCCGAAGAAAGAAAAAAACACTTTTCAAATTGCTTCTAGTTATTCTAGATCCTCATCAGTATTAGTCCCAGTACGTCGTCTTCGTTTTCCTTCTGCTTTGCTGGTATGGCCACGCTGGTCTGCGAGCATCCTCAACAACTGCTCCATCATCTTCCCCTGAGCATCCACTGTCATACGCAGGTCGCTGATCTGTCGGCTCAATTCAGTCTGATTCTGGGCAAGCTTTTTGTTGGTTAGGTCGGGTCGTGGGACTGGTGGTGGTTGGCTTGTCGACGATGTTGAAGGGAAGGGCCAGAGCGGAGACTCAATAAAAGTATCGTCGTGCTGCGTCAAAGGTTAAGAAATATATGCTTGAGCGTTGAAAGAATAGGAACTACTTACATGCGGATGTTCTTTGTTTGTCATCTTCTCCCATACAATGCTGAACTCTCTTCCCAGGACAAAGCTTGGAAGTGCGATCAAGAGTAAACCAAAGAGAAGGAGGGGGAGCGTGAGGAGGCGGCCAAGGAAGGAACGAGGTGTGATTTCGCCGTAACCTACAGTGGTAATCGCTGTAGTGAAAAAAGAATAATCAAGTACAACTATGTGCAGTGGAGAGGAGCCAACTCACTGACAAGAACGAACCTACCCATGACAAAATTAGTTCTATCAGCTCTTCTTCAAGGGACGCGAAAAATTTGACATACCATCCGGCTGCAGGAATAGACTGTGGAACAAACCATTAGGCTTTGGTGTATTTCATTAGATGATGGGAGGGCATACTGAGAATTGGGTGGGATCGCCCTCGGCATTGACAAAGGTTTCTAACGTGGAGTCCCAAGTTCCTCTCTCAGCGAAATACCTAAGCACCAATGAGTTTACGCCTAGAGCAGTTGAGAGGGAGGAACCAGTCACAATAGGGTACTGAATACAGAGAGTATCATCACGACAAAGAACCCAATGGCGAGGAGAGCGTGTTGGGATCGTTGGACGGATAGATACATCACTTCAATCGTCCTGCAAAAACGTGAGGGTGATTTAGATAGGAAGTACAGAAGTACACATACATAAGTATGGTATTGTTATGTCGGAATGGTTTGAAGACGCGTACAAGGCGGAACATTCGAAGAATCGAGAATCGAAACAGGACTGACTGGCAGTATCTTCGTGATAGTCTGGGGCACAGCGAAGGTAGAGAGCATTGTAACTCACTGTGTCCTGCTGCAGCATTATTTCAATGTAGTAAGGAATTACGGCCAGAAAGTCTATAATGCCAAAGAAGGCTGTGGAGTTGTTAGCAACGTTTGGAAAGTTGGTAACCCTCAAACTTACATGTCGTCCATTTAAATAAGCTAGTCCAAGTTGTACTCCATGCGACACATCTTGCAATGTATTCTATAGTGAACAAAGCGACGAGCGTAGTCTCTACTCCAAACCAAAATCCAGTGGATATAGAATGGAATGCTGGCACCGTCTCCAATACCGTAACAACTGCAGAGAACACGATCAATCCCGTGATAAATACATGGAGTACAAAAGCTCCAGATGAGGAAGTCGGATGTTCCATAAGTGCGTGAAGCTCCCGTTTCCAGGCTGGATAGACGTCTGCGAGAAGGGATTCGTCGAAAGAACGCGGATGGGTATTGAAGATGTCCGAAACATCATGAGGGGAATGCTGATCGTCTATTGGCGTTTCCTCTGTAAGGAACCGCGAAGCAGATGGTTCTGGAGGTCGAATCCGACTCAGTTCAATGGTCGAACCCATGATGGTCGAGGCGTGGAATATTAACGCCACGTGCACCAAATTCCTACCGGCCCGGAGTCAGAGTCATTGTGGCGTTTTGTCTCTGGTCTTGACCATCATGGACGACTCTCTTGAGCAGCCTAGCTTTGAGGCTACACATATCTCGCTTGGGGATCCAAATGTGGAAAACGAAAATGATGATGACGAACCACCATCCGACGAGGAAGATGGAGGACTGGATTGGACAAAATTACTGTACGTAGACTATTTTTTCTTCACCTCCATATTATGATTGACTCAAACATCACAGATCTAATACAGGCCACAATGTTGTAATTCCAAAACGTGGAGAAAAACAGTTCGAGCCAGCTGAAGGGGGTGAAACAAATCTACAACAGACTGTTCTTCAACGCGCTAGAGATGCCATGTTCACGACTTTGAGATCTACGCGTACTATATCAAAGTCAGTCAGCTCGGCTCATAGCACTGCAGAGCTAACAGCATCTTCAGCAAGACTGTCAGTCATGCAATCTGGCACCCTACTCTCGCCAGAGCAGAAGTCACCATGATGCGCGGGGTGCACTTTAATTCGATGGGATATAGCACCCCTCGTCCGGTCATTGAAGAGGATGGCACCATCAAGCAACGAAAACGCCTCGAACTTCTTCCCGAAGAAGCTGTCTATCTCATTGAACGAGGATCTATGTTTTGTTGGAAAGAAACCGACATAGATCTAGCAAAAGTGAAAGATAAACCAGAGGACATGCAAGGGGCTCCGATGACTGTTCAGCAAGCATACAGTGAGATGATTGGTAAAGAAGATTTGACTTTGGAGAGATACCAGGTATGTCGCGATTCATCAATTCCTATGGGTAGAATCTGAAATCTTTGCCTAGGTGTATACATACTTGAAGCGTCTGGGTTACACAGTCACACGCACCACCCCACCAACTCCAGATTACCCGATACCTCCACCGTTCCCTTCCCTTCTCGGGATCTCTACCTCTTCGACCTTCCAACGGATCCGCTCATTGTTCCCAGTATGGACCTCGAAAATATTTTCCTTTTTGTCTACAGCGTTCGATTGGTGGAAACCTCTTCGAATAAGCCGCTGGTTACACCATGATAAAACCTATGGTTAGTGATATGCCTACTACAACTAGGCTTCTGTCCCGTGCTAAATCTTCCCTCAGGCCATATATTCCGTTCTCTGCGTCTCATTCCAGCAGGATATCAAGTCCCATTAACACCTTCACCCGCTTCTCCACCTGAATCCCCATACAAAATATTCTGGAATCTTTACAAACCTCCAACCCCGTACCGCAAGACATCCCCACCACCGCCCGACTTCCAAATTGTCGTCATCAAGTACGTTTTTGTTTCACTTTCCCTCTCATCAAATTGCGATTNCTTACGTTTATTTTGAGTGCGCGCACAACACCGATGCCTACTCTTCGCGACTCAGTGATCTCTTCGACGTATCCCCCGAACTTCCCACCCCCAAACCTCGTCAACGTTATCCACCCAGACCCCTTCCACCGCCCCCACCGCCGTCGAAGCTGCGCCAGATGGTCTCCTGGATATATCCCATCCCGCCACCACCCCAGCGGAAACCAAACCCGTTCATGCTGTTGAAGGCAGGCCGGAAGATGGTCATCGTCGCCGCGGTGGATTCTGGGAATATCAGTCTGTTCCGATTTAGCCAGGGTGTATTTACAGAGTGGCCGATGCAATAAAAGTATGATGAAGTTCCAGGGGGGAGGGTCACCACCGCTGCATGTCCCTTGAGGAATCCTTGGCTATGGACATACCCTACTAGTGGACAGTCCAACGAATCCCATGGACGAGGACAGCGAGGGGTGTTCAAACTTCATCGGAGGAGTAGTTATATGAGTATCTTTTATGTATATTGCTTCCAGTGCGTTCTGAAAGAGTGTGTATCTTATTTTTCAGGTGCTTGGTGAATGACGCTATGTAACGGCTGCGATCTTATGCATATGATTCACACCGTGCAGGTTTTGTTTCGTCTTCACTGCGGGATGGTGCTGCATTCTGGGTATGGTTGCGTGCCCTCACGTAGAAATCGGGACCCAGGCACGTATTATTGTCTCCGACTCAATGAATTCAAGCGAATCACTGCCGGATCGTACTCCTTTTCTGTCTTGAAACGCTTCTCCACGGGTGGTCATCCGGATTCTGGATTTCCCGTGCTCGACTAAAATGAGGTGGGTGAGAGAGAACACAATCGCTCGGCCACAAACAGCATGTTCCTGTCTTGCCTCAGCAGTACTATAGGTGCGTTATGGCTCGGTTTTATGTGATTTTGGAGACAGGGACAGTGGCTTGAGGATCTGTTGCCAACTACTATGTTCCTCTCCAAGGAACTGGATACATCCCCGGTATGCTGTGTAGGCTTGTAAACAGGTTGCGCTTTCAAGATCTCAAAAAAGCGAATATGAGCGCTTTCATTGGACGATGCTGATTTGCTCCGTTTTCCGTTTCGGATACCAGCCGTGGCAAGAGCACGCCCTGGCTCTATATAAGCCATCCGTGTCGTTGTTGCAAGTCTCCATCCCCTCCGACACCTCGTAATACCTCACCATGAAGACTACTAGCTTCCAGCTGCTCGCTGTTGTTTCTCTTGCTCTCTCCGGTGCTGCATGGCCCACCGCTGTTCCGTGCGCTGATGCCACAGAGGCTTGGACTCCGCCTGAGAGCGCGATCCCCTTCGACTCCATCGACTGGGAAGAGCACAAGTTCATCGCGGCTAGCGGAGACGACCATAGGAGTCCGTGTCCCGGACTTAATGCCCTGGCCAACCATGGTTTCCTCCCTAGGAATGGCCAGGGTCTGACTCTGCAGAATGTCCTGCAAGCAGGGATGGGTGGGTTATCACAGTTCCACGACTTTGATTCGAACAATCTTTTCTTACTGAGACCCTAGATGCTTACAATATCCAACCCATCGTTATTGGTATAGCTACCAAGATCGGTCTGACAGCGAGGACGGGACCTTCACCCTGAACGATATTCGTCTGTAAGCTATTTGATCTCTCTTTTGCTTGACCAACCCGATGATGATAAGTATTACATTTTAGACATAACAGCATAGAGCATGACGCCTCTGTATCGCGTGCGGACCTCGATGTCGCTGGGGACAACTTCAGGTTCAACGCCACGATCTACGACGGTGTTATGGCGCTCTCCAACCCTGGGCTGGACTACTACGACGGGGTGTCTGCGGGACAGGTCCAGAAGCAGCGGCTTGCACAGTCCAAGGCAGAGAACGCCCACTCTAAGAACACGCGCAAGGAGTTCATCATCCGGACCCGCGAGTCCTCCCTGTACCTCTCTGTCATGGGGGACCCAGTCACTGGGAAGGCACCCAAGACGTAAGCCAGCTATCCATTCACTCATCAGAATAGTGACTGTTTGTGGCAGGTTCGTCGATGTCTTCTTTCGTGAGGATCGTCTGCCGCTGGAAGAAGGATGGGTGAGACCTTCGACGATGATCACTGGTTCAACTATCAGCGCGGTCTCGGACATTATTGAAGAGAACTCGGAGTGGACTGCAGATGAAGGTGTTGACCCTTCGATCACGCTCATCGTGGGTCYTGAAGATGATCTTGTCATCTAATCCTAGTACTAGTATAAAACGCATAATCTCGTCTGACTTTTGCATATGGACAATATTTTTAAAATGTACACTTTGCGCAAATCCTCGTTTTACTACTTATATACTTCTCTGGCAATGGATAGTATATACGCAATTGAGAGACTGCCAATCTGTAGGCATCCGCGGAGGGACATGAAGATGTTGACGACAGATATTTGTACCCCAGTCAAATACAACGCAGCGGGTGGAGCAAAGTAGCCAATCGAGTCCAGACCGAGGCGCGCCGTTTCTGAGAGTCGTAGAATTCGATTTCTTGCTCCGCCAACACTCGCACGCCCTTGTGTTCGTCAGTATATCTTGCAGCCGACACGAAGTACAGGAGAGTTTCTAGCCAATAAAATGACTTTGAAAGACAGATCCTGAAGCTTGTATGGCTCCTCCGTCACCTGACGCGAACACATTGCGTTCGTCCCAAGACTTGGAGTGAGGGCGACCGCCGTGATTATNGTAAAAAATACTATCAGACTGAGACGGGAGACGAACGCATTGTGTTCGCCCTGCGCCGCGAAAAACTTGATTTCGTCACGAACAGGAGGAAATTGTGTTCGTCAGTATATCTCGTCATAGTACAAGAGAGAGAGGAGGAGGAGCGTAGAAACTACAGAACACCGAAGACGGGTTCGATCTACCGAGAGAGTGAGGGACAAGAAAGATCACCTAGATGGAAGATTAAATTGAAATGGCAAATAAACCAAACCCCCGCGAAGTAGGAAAGTTGAAATATCAGACTGAGACATGAGTGAGAGACTGCATTGTGTTCGCCCTCGTGACGGAAGACTGGTCGAATCCGATACTTCAACTTGAAACTACTTAGGACGAACGCTTCGCATTCGCGTCAGGTGACGGAGGCAAAAAGGTTCTGTGTCTATAGTACTAGTTGAGGATTAAGACAGGCTGARACGTGAGAGGGACGAATGCATTGCGTTAGGCCCCGTGTTTGCGCTCGTAGTTGAAGTAAAAGATCGAGTACCGTCGGAGAGAGTGAAATAACGCGCAAATAAGTGATTTAGCAGAGGAAGCGTGCAGCTGGTTACCAGTTGAAAGCTCGCAACGGGATTAGAACTCCCACCCGGATCGGCGGGGAAGATCTATCGATCAAGAGGTAGCTCGATCTCGCATTTATGATTTATGATCGGGTGTTCCTTGGAATGCTTACGTCAGTTTGTTGGCAAAGTTTCGATCGGGGAAAAGGGCAACGTAGTGTGTCAACGTTGCTGTGGATCTCTCTTCTATTCCGTGCTGCCACCTACAGAGAGATGAATATTGCGGATTTGCTGAAGGATTCACCGTCTGAGGAGAGGAGGCCGCCGCCGTTGAGGAGGGAGGCGAGTCCGGTNGGGGCGAAGAAGCAACCAGGAGAAGGGAGAGGGAGGGGGGTTCCTGCGGAGAGGCTGTTTCCTGGGTATGGCGTGCATGTGAGCGATCCGTCGCCGATGTATGAGGGGGGAGGGGGACCAAAGACGGCCATGTTCGAGGGGAAGACTTTCGAGGGAAAGACCATGTTCGAGGGCAAGACCCCGGCCATGTCCTCGCTGCGACCGGGAGAGCCNGGCTGGTACGACGAGCAGCGGGGGCCGTATTGGGACGAGGGCGGGGATAAGAGACGGGCGCAGAGGGAGAGGGAAAGAGACAGAGAGCGCGAGCGCAGAATCGATATCGGTCAGTTTTCATCTCATTCTATTTGTTTTCCCTTCCCCTCGTACTTGCGTTCTTTCTGCCGTGCCCTCCAACCTCCTTTCGGCTATTATTTTGCCTCCGGACAATCCGGCACGGAACCAACTCAGTCACGCGATTCTCTTTCATTTTTGGGACGTGGCCTTCATACACTCCTTTTTATATTATTTAGTCTCGAAATTTCGTCCTTTCTTATACCCCTATTTTAGACGACAGAGAACGGCATCATCGGTCTCRTTCCCATTCCCATTCGCACCATCACCAACAGCAGCAGCAGCAGAGGGAGAGAGACCGGGAGAGAGAAAGAGAAAGGGAGAGGGAGCAGCAGAGAAGGTTAGTAACAACAAATTCTCTAATATTAATCTCATAGTATATACAGAGTGTGCGCAGACTATTCAGAAACCGGTCATGGATGNCATTCCACCCNTCTGCTAGTATTCACCGCCCCAACATGAANCAACAGGAAAGATGATGGAGATGCTGGGGCTGGGGCATCATCATCTGCTGCGATCATAGTGTAGAGATGTATATTTTTTAATATTCTTGTATATGAAAATACCTCGACTTTACCTCATGATAACGAAGTAAGCAATTAGGCGGCGCGTAAACAGGCAACCGCCGGCCACGTTGACATCGCACATTTTCCTTGTTCCTTTCTTACCTTCACTATGGGGCCCAGAACAAAAAGAAACTACAGCATATATCGCGCGGACGACTCTGATATTGAGGAAGATCCTGACATTCCTCAGTCTCGAAACGTCCACCTGTCGAAAGATCGCCGAAGGGTGATCCAAACTCCAGACTCACCCTCAAAGCGCTTCACCACGACCGCGAGAGCTCCTCCTACAGCTTTACAACCCCTGGATTTCGATGGAGACACCTATCAGGTTCTTCCCTTTGCAGATGACGAGAGCATTCCAGCTATGTTAGCGGCAAAAAGGTATCCATCCTCAGTGAGTTTTTGGTAATTTATCACGATTCATAGAACTAAGCATGAAGCCACAAGGATGCTCCCATGAAGGAGTGGATGAGGGAGTTTTTAGATCAAGGGCTTCCAAGGAGCTACTGCCAGGAGTTCCTTGAGGAACTCATGCGCCGTGAGGGACGTGGCGACATGGCAATTCTCTCGCATTGTTCCACCTGCTATGTCGAGGGTAGCAGTCCAATCTACTCATGTTCTGAATGTTTTACGCCACATCTCGAGTGTGAAGATTGCTGCCTGAAGAGACATCAGGCCCTACCATTCCACATAGTTAAGGTACGTGCGGATCGGATTTGTTTATGTTCAGCTAACGTTAAACTGCGAATAGAAATGGAACAGTCATTTCTTTCAGAAGACCACGTTAGCAAGCCTGGGTCTTCGTATACAGATTGGACATCCTTACGGTGTCTGTCCGAATCCCGCGAGCGGCCATAAAGATTTTACGATCATCCATACGAACGGCGTACACATTGTAAATATAGATTTTTGCCACTGCCTTCCGAATGTGGCGCATCGTCTCCAATGCCTTCGTGCCGGCTTCTACCCAGCTACTGTACACCAGCCACAAACGTGTGCATCTGAAGAGGTGTTACGCCACTTCCACACTATGACATGTACTGGTAAAATATCTGGTTATGAATTCTACCAGACACTGGAGGCCGTGACCGATCATACCAGGCAAAACTTGCCCAAGTCGCGCTACAAGTCTTCATTGAGATGATACGACAATTTTCTCATCTTAAAATGATGAAACGGGCCGGTCGAGGAAATGTCGCTGACGGAATCCGAACCACGCGAAAGGGAGAGCTAGCTGTAGTCTGTCCGGCATGTCCTATCCCCGAAGTGAACCTGCCGGAGGACTGGGAGGAAACGAGTCAGGAACGCAAGTAGGCTGTCCTTCTCTTCGAAAAAAGACAGAAACTGACTGGAATAATGAAAAGATTTATTCACCGCCCACAGTATGCTGGCGATGCCAATTTCCGGTCTCAAAATCTTAACCGGTCCTCCCTGGATAAAGATCCTGGTTTACACACAGGAATGGCATATTTTGTTCCTTGCGAGCCATACACCAACCACATAATGAAATTTGCCACCGAAAAAGACATTCGGCATTTAATTACTGCGCGACAACATCAAGCTGACTGTCAATAATAATAGATCAGTTCCTGTAGTGGATTCAAGGCCATTTGGCAGGCGCTAGAGCGGCGAGCTTCTGGGCTACGAGTTGCTGGTGTCGGCATGGTCCTCTGTGCTCGCCACTAGAGCCCCTAACGATTCACGACCCGGGTTAACCTGCACCCCCCGTGGCAGGTACCTGACCAAAAAATATCAAACCTTTAACCTGCCCAGGCACCCGTGGGAACGAGTATCTGCACTCGCGGGTAAGGTACCTGCCAGTTCGC
>LBLO01000051.1:0-65868 GCA_004354395.1 Chondrostereum purpureum | reverse complement strand
GGCCGGTGGCGCTGGCGCAGCAGACACTGGCCTCGGTGGGGGAACTGCACGGCTCGGAGTGGCTGGTGCTGGTGCTGGTCGTCCTGGAGGGAGACGGGGTGGTGTGGGTGCAGATAATGCAGGCTCCCGTTTTGGAATCGACGGTGGTTTGGCCAGATTCGGTGGTTTAGCTATCAATCATCAGTCTCTATTGAACAGAACTTTTGCAGCTAGTGCTCACCTAGATTGGTCTGACCTGCTGGCTTCAGCTTGGGCATCCCACCAGCAAAGAGTCCTCCCAATTGCGGAGGACCACCCCCACCACCTCCTCCTGGAATGGATGGTGCAGAACGCGATACACTACCCATTCCGCCGCCTGAGGGCTTCACATCTATGATAGGGGTACTCCGGTCATGCGTCTCTGCTTTCTTCAACTTCTTTCCTGCTTGAATTTGCTGCAACAATGCACTCGACGCCATCGTCGTGGACGTACAAAACACAAGTGAGCTATGACTAACAACAGTGACAAATAACCAGTTTTGATCTTTACTCTCGCTCTCGGATCGGTCTTGGAAGTTGGCTATACTGTTCACAAATAATAAATACATGCCATTACTTGACCGTCGCAGACATTAGCAACCATGATAGATCCTACTAGACGATACATTATCCATTCAGCTCCAATCTCCTCTCGATTCCGACCCCGTTGGCATATACAACGGCGGGGGTTGCGGCCAGTTTACCTCCAGTCCCATCAATGGGCTCACAGTACTTGGAAACGATAGAGNCCTCGGCGCCTCTGCTACAATCTGAGGCTCTGCAGGCTCATAATCCGGAGGACACCCCATCTCGCTCGTTGTCGGTGTTCTTCCACCAAACGTAGGTGTCCGTGATAGCCTTTGATTCTCGCCTTGCACCTCATGCACATCATAAGACGCGTTTGATTCACTACCTTCAGATCGTGCACTCAGGTTGCTCGACGCTGAATGCCGTGTGGGGGGACCAGACATTTGAGGCGTCAGCACAACCGGCTGAAAATCGGGACCCATGATAGAAATCTCCTGACCATCCTGATCACTGGGAGTTGGCGGCAATACTGACGACGCCCGGCTGGATTCAGCAATAACCGAAATAATCATCGGAGGGCTTTCATCTGGTGCCCTACGAGATGCAAGACCAGAGGGTTTGGCGGGAGACGCAGTTCGCCCACTTCGCTGTGTCCGAGCCGCAGTCCGAGGAAGGATAGAACTATCGGGCTGAACATCTGCATCTGCGTTCGATGTAGTCGGAGAGGTCACCACCATTAATTTCTGTCGCATTTTGCCAGACCTGGGAGACTCAGCATCAGGCAGCGCATCGAGAGCCTCTTGTGTTTGTACCATATACTGGGACACCCGTTGACCGGCAGGCTCCCCCGCTTCGGGAAACGTAAGCAGCTCAGGAAACGGATTCACGCCACTACCAAAGGGATGTCGAGCCCGTTTAGCATATTGCACTACAGCGCTCCGGAGGGAGTACACGGAGTCAGAGGTCTTACTGCTCCGAGCCGTGTGGGGCTCGTTGTAGCTGCTTCGTGCTGTGCGCGGTGGATTACGGCTGCTCCGAGCAGAATGAGGTATACCAAACGTTCGAGCACTAGCAGGAAGGGGTGGCATTTCTTGTTCCTCTTGTTCCCAATCCTCTCGTTCGTCCTCTTGTCGATCAACTCTTTCAAGGTATTGAGCAGAGAAAGGGTGGTTGATTGCTGGCTTTCTCCATGTCTTTGTGCTTTGTGCACTCGACCGTCTGCTATGTGCTGCTGCGATATCGATCACAGATGGGTCAACGTGGTAGGAGGAGGAGATGATTGTGGCAGGAATAGAGTTGATGATGATTTCGGGGTGACGTTCGGGACGAAAGTTGAACACCGCTGGATAGTCGTCAATCATTAGGGGGCCTGTATGATCGTTGAGGGATCATCTCACCAAGGACAACGAGACTAGCGACACTGAATGGGATAAACTCGGCCAGGATGTTGCTTTCAACAGCAGAAGGAACGATAGTCGCGATTTCAAGGAGTAGGAGAGATGCTCCCCTCAACACCCGACGATCCCATAAGCCAGGGAGCCGCTGATGGAGTTCGAGGAAACGGGGAGATAATAAGAAGTAGAATCTTCCGACGGTGTAGGTGGAAAGCAGGATAAAGGTCAACGATGTGATCAAAGAGCCAATGAGAAATCTTGGGGAAAGAATTAGAAGCTGTGGAGCACAAGTGAGAACAACATATACCGTTCACGGTAACATATAGTGATACCCAAATCGGTGACATCCCTGAATATATATCAGATACTAATCTCCTCTTTTTAGCTAGCTAAGAAATACGCACTCTAAAACCCCCGGACCCAAAGCATTGGTAACAATTACGAAGGCTGCGAATGAAACTGTTAGTCAGGGGGAAAGGAAGGAGAGGGAGAGAACATACCAGAGCCCACGGTTAGAATTACGATGAAGACAATTGATTCCCAGGGTGCAATACCAAGACGTCGTAATTCCAGCAGTAGAATTACAAGACCGACTACATGTGCAGCTTGCGATGTAACGCTGCCCCACGCAACGACGAATTCTACAGTAGGCCATGGTCACATCAAGGCAAACGGAAAGACAAGTATGATCAGACATACGACAGGCTGCTGTGGCAGTATCAGGGAAGGAACATAGCGAGGCGAAATGAGTGACACTGGCAGATGCAAAACATAAAGACAGAAGAAATATCAAGCTCTGATGCGTGTCCTTGTAGGCATATTCGGACTCTGTAGACGTGTCTGAATTGGCAATACTCCTCCTTTTCTCGTCGAAGGCATTTTCGGTGTCGTGAGAACGTTCTTTTCGGTCCACCAGACGGAGAAAGAGAGTACGGATGAAGGGGGAAAGAATGACACAATTTAACGCGCTGATAAAAACCCAGCCTAAACAGAAAACGATAACCTGACGACTAGGAGATACTGGGTTCATTCAGTAGTTGAGGGGGGATGAATGCCACGGACCAGTCGATGTTAGAAAGAAAACCCAAAAGATCAGGACTCAGAGGTGTACGCTCGGCCATGTCGACACTGTCAACAGGCACCCAAGAGACAGATAAATGAACGCTTTAAAAATAAAAGAAGGAAAACCAGCCCAGAGCCAGCTCGAATGAAAGGAGGGGAAAGGGGGACAAGGGAAAGAAAGAGAAAACCAAAGACCAACGACCGCGAACAGTGTCCGGTCAAGTTTAGCTCGGACTACACATGGAGACGGATGGAATCCGAAAAGTTGGGTTGATTGAGACAACAACCGAGAGCCGATCTCATTTTGATGGACGAGTGCTCTAGACACTTTCAGAGGGTGCAGCCATAGCTATTTCGGACTGGAGGGCAGAGAATAAGCATCCGAGACGAGTTCTATACCTACAGCTTATCCGTTTAGCTTGCTAATTATTATTGTGGGATATAATCTCGAAGTACAATATTACCTGGGGTCCCGGGAAAGATCTCCGATCAAAATAGAAAGGCAGATGGACGAAAGTCACATCACGTGCTTTACATTTCTCTCTCCCCCCCATTTCATCTCGACTCGCTCCCGCCACTCTTTGGCGCCCTGCGGCAACCATGGATGGAAATATCAACCTTCCGTCTGCTTCAGACATAGAACAACGCGTCGCACGTATTGCAGATCCTGCAATTGGTTCGTATTTTCCATGTTACCTATTCTTGACATTGCCACACCCAATTAACTCGTGGCCTTCTTCAGACCTCAAGACACGGTATCAGTCAGCGCTCGAAATCCGTGAAATGCTTGAAGTATTGAGGGACGTCGAAGCCTCCCGCGCCTTACCGACTGTGATGTCAACTGTCCTGGAATTGTTACGATCTGGGGAACCAGCCATGCAGAAGGACACTACCGAACACCAATTTCGCCGTACTCTCGTGGAGATTATCGTTCGCTGCCCTGTTAGTGATGCAATTCGACCGCAGGGTCTTGCCATATTCAATGTGATGCTGGACGTATTGCGAAAAGACAACGAAGATAATGGGGTGCTGTGTTGCAAACGCATCATAGAGGTTGTTCGGGGGTACCGATTTGCGGAAGAAGATCACTTGAAGCAACTTATAGCCGTGTTCAAGGAGATCTTGGACAACGCAAAGTCTCTTGTCAAGGACACTCTTTCCGAGGATTCACCAATTTGGGATCCAAGCCTGTCCCTTCCTGCTATTCGCAGCTTTCGAGTCCTTGCGGAGTTAGGTGGTGTGCTCGCGTTATTCTCACAATTCAATCGTGCCAGTATTCTTCCTATTGTACAACCATGTATTCCTAGTGCCTTCGATGCTCTGGACCTCGAGGCACCCGCGCAGAAGACAGCTCGCGAGGATTATGAAGCAATGGGCAGCTTTTGGTCGGGGATGGCTACAACTATCAAAAACAGTGTGGCATATACCGACTTCTTGCTTGCGCAAGTGAAAGTATGTGTCCTCACACTCTACCCTCGTCCTTCTCGAACCAACTTCCCACTTAGGTCCTGTCATTCCTCTACTATGTTCTGCGACTTACTTCAGAGCCCTCTGAAGCCAACGGGGAGCGCATTATGCTTGCGTCCCTTAGGATTCTACAGGACTGTCCGAGCCATGCAATTGGACTGCGGAAGGTAAGCTGGAGATGAACGTTCGCTAGCGCTCAAAACACTTACTAGATGGTGTTTGAAGGACCTTCTCGTTGTTTTCCGACACCTGCTCACAACCTCTCATCGAAAGGCTCTTCTCCCTCATCTTGACAAACTGTTGGACGAACAAGTACTCTTTNGGGGTGGGGTCGCAAGCAAGGAAATATTGAGGTGAGTAGGTTTGTCAAACCTCGTCTTGATTGCGCTAGATACATGTCCTACAGATCTCCAGTATATGGTGCCGTTTCCGATTTCTTTCATCACATGAGAGCAGAACTTTCCACGGACCAGCTAAAACGCATCATACATGTCTACTCGCGATTGATTCACGATCCTAATTGTGGAACGGGTCATCATACCTTGTTTGCGAAGGTTATGTTCGGGCTTGGTGATAGTGTCAGTGGGAGAGAGAAAAATCCTGCAGCTATCCGTATTCTAGAAGATATGTTTGAAACCAACTTGGAAAGACTGGAAGCATTAACTGTGGTCCACGATAACATTCGGGCCATCATGGAGAGAGCGAAGAATGGGGAGCCTCCTGCCATTGATGCAATGTTCATTGAGAAATGTAAACCAGTTCTTGGTGCTTGCTATGCATTGGAGAAGCCTGAGGATGTCCTGCATGGTGAGAACGGACGTGTTGCCCCATGTATCCTACTGACCATTTGTTAGAATCTCGCATGCTGTTTCGCACATTATTGCACGGGTTTCGAGTAGCATTGGGTGGGCTCAAGAAAATGGAAGCTCCCTCTCCCGATGGCACCTATATATTCCGATTATTCGAAGGTTGTATCCGCTGTCTCTCTCTCTATGACACGGACCCCCGGTCCAACGAGCCCACCGATGTCATCGACTGGTTTACGTCCCTTCTACATGAAATAAACCTCCACGTTTTTCAGGAGGTTTGGACTCACAAGATTGAGTTCTTCTTCGAATGTGCACAGCAGAGGATTGTATTGCTTAACATCTGCCAGGTTCTGTTTGGGAAGGACAATACATCACCTACCCTTTTGGCAATTGTCTTGAAATTCCTAGTCGATCGACTTCCTCTACTTGGGGATTATGATGATCTTCGAGCTGCAGCTACCATCCGATTATTCAAGATGGCATTCTCATCTGTTTCATCCTTCCCAGCTGTGAACGAACCTATCCTAGCTTCCCATTTGGCAAAGTTACTGATGGATTGTTTTCCGTTGGCTGCCAAAGCAGCGAAACCGACTCATTACCTTCACCTTCTGAGGGCACTCTTCAGAGCAATTGGAGGGGGAGGCGGTCGCTTTGAACAACTGTATAAGGAAGTTCTTCCCTTACTTCCCGAGATGTTGGAAAACCTTAATCGGCAACTATTGGCATCTGATGGGCAAACGCGAGATATGATTGTCGAGTTATGCCTTACCGTTCCCCTGCGCCTCACCCATCTTCTCCCTCATCTGTCATACTTGATGCAACCTCTTGCTCTAGCCCTCAGAGGCACCCCGGACCTCGTCACACAGGGATTGCGAACCCTTGAACTATGCATCGACAACTTGACGCCTGACTTCTTAGACCCAACCTTGAGTATGGTGCTCAGGGAGCTCATGGAGGCATTGCATGGCCATTTGAAGCCATGGCCTGCTAACCACCACGTTGCACATACTACTATCCGCATTCTTGGAAAGTTGGGTGGCCGTAATCGTCGTCTTCTGGACCGTGCCCCTGCTCTTCAATATCGTGACTACTCACAGTCAGCCACACTCGATGTGTCGTTTGGGGGAGTGACAGGAAATATCGAATTAGAGCCCATCGCGCGCTTGGCCTGTCAAACTTTGAAGAAAGGCACCGCAGCCGACATCATTCATGCATACAACTACCTAGAAGCCAGTCTAGCATCTATTCTGCAAGAGGTATGCGAGGCATCATATTTTCTCACTCAATACATTGCTAAGATTTGAGTCAGGATATTCGTGGCCGCAACATTGAGGAATTTGTTCTTCTTGCAGTTCAAGGACTCTTTGATGCAGCTCTGGTATCTGAAGTTCAGGAGAGGGCTGAGGCTTACCTCCGTAAATTATCGAAGCATATTTTCGAAACCGATCTCTGCAGACAGAATCCCATCCGGGACTCGGGTGGTCGTACTTCTCCCAGTGCCCTACTCACTGCATTCCTTGATGCATGGCCCCATGCTTTGGCTCGCGAGCAAACAGAAGATGCAAGAAAGGTGCACTCGCTCATAACGTCTATGATATATGACGCTCTTGAGCCCCTTCGCCAAGGACGTTTCACGGTGAAGGAGATGATGCAGACAACGCTGGACCATATCACAAACAGATTTACCGCGCTATGTCTCGACGATTCGTGGGTTCACAAAAGCGCAGGGTGTCGCGGTATTCAGATCATAACTTCAATCCCTGAACACGGCGCGGTTTGGGTAACTGAACGTCTCGTCGACTTAATCCGCACACTTCTGCATATCTTGAAGGACCTCCCCTCAGATGTCTCTCATGACATCGATCCCGTTGTCGAGAATCTCAAAGCGGTGTTGAAAATTCATCGTGTTGGACCCGCGGATTCGAAAGACCCTCCAAACCGTGTTGGTCTCGTAGCTATTTTCTTCCCTGAACTGCAAAGCTCGAATTCTGTCGTCCGTCAAGTATCTCAATCCTGTATCACTCTTTTAGCTGAGTTGGACCATACTACGCCTGCAGATTTGTTGAAGTCACATAAAACACGACTATTCACTGGCATTTACAGCAAACCCCTGCGAGCTCTTCCGTTCCCCATTCAAATCGGAATAATTGAGTCCGTGCGCTACTACATTGGTCTTGACCCCCCAGTAGTAGAGTGCAGTGACGAGCTCCTCCGTCTTCTCCACGAGACCCTCGCCCTCGCAGATGCAGAGGATGCCGCTTTGATCCCCAGGAATAGTCCAAGACAGAGTATCCTGGAGGTCACAAAATTACGTGTCGCGTGTATCAAGCTGTTGACCGCTTCTATGCCTCTTACCGATTTTTTCTCAAGGCAACATGCAACCCGTCAAAGGTTTGTTCTGCGTAGCTGAAAGGCTCTACTGTACTCATTGCTTTCCATTATAGAGTTACAGGAGTTTATTTCAAATCCCTGTATTCGCCATCTCCCGATGTCAAAGATGTGGCGCATGAGGGCCTCAGGATGGTGTTGACCCATCAATCTCGACTTCCGAAAGAGCTATTACAGACTGGGCTTCGTCCCATCCTGATGAACTTAGCAGACCCTAAACGTCTTTCTGTTCCCGGATTAGAGGGCCTAGCTCGTTTATTGGAACTCCTTACCAACTACTTCAAGGTTGAAATTGGGCACAAACTACTAGATCACTTCCGCATCGTCGCAGATCCTCAGATGCTTCAGAACTCTTCGCGTCTACCACTCGGTGAGAATGAAGGTATCACCAAGCTTGTTCGGCTTGCGAATATTTTTCATTTGCTACCTTCAGCGGCCAACGTCTTTACTGAGAACCTGGTTAATGCTATTGTGCAAACCGAGGCGCAGATGCACTTCTCGGGACCTAGCCCCTTTTCACAGCCTTTGGCCAAATTCCTCGATCGTTATCCCAGCGATGGAGTTGATTTCTTTATCAGACATTTGCAGTTTCCACGGCATTTGCGCACCCTTCGTAGCATCGTTCAAGCAAAGCTCGCCCCCAACCTTGAGAGGGAGATTGGTTCTCGTTCAAACGATATAGTTATGCATTGCTTGCGGACGCCTGATAAATCCCTACTTCTACCTGCTCTCTTACTGTTCAATGATGTCGCGACTGCATCTCCTGGATGGCTTTCGAGGAACGAGCATATCGTGGAGGCTTTACTTGAAATTTGGTCTGCAGAGGTCCCCCGACCAGGACAGGCAGATAATGAGCCTGTCACGTCTCAGGAGATTATACAGCGCCATGCTTTGATGCTATCAGTTTTCAAGCTAGCGCTCCGGGAGACCCCACGTATCGACCTGCTCTTTGACATCGTCTCAATCTACACCCGGAATCTTGAAATGAACCTCCTTCATATCACCCATTTCTTGTATGAGCATGTGGCGTTGACGGGAAGTCTCATGTACCGGCGTAACGTCCTCATGCGATTTCTGACCTGGTTCCGGGATGTAAATCCTTCGTGGCTTCACAAGGCGTATTTGATTCGCTACATCATCACGCCAATACTGATTGTTAATGCCACCCGCGAAGACTCGAAACTCCAACTCCTCGGGCCTGACTTTGTGGAGGGGATACATCGCAACATATGGCGTCGAATCGCTGAGGGAGAAGGTTTTGTAGATGCGTCCGACATATTCAAAATCGAGATACTCCATATGACCACCGCCATGGTTCAGCACTATCCTACTCTGCTGGATCATCATCAAAAAGACATTATGAAAGGCGCATGGAATTATATCTCCTCCAGTGAAGATGCATTAGTCCGACAATCTGCATTTCTTTTGACTGCTCATTTCTTCGCCGTGTTCCCTAGTCCTGCTAAGTTCATAATCCGAACATGGTCAGGTTTACTGCGATTCACCCCTCCCGAAAATCGAACTGCTCTTCGATCAGAGGCCCTCAACGTGTTGGCCCCTTCTCTCAACAAGTCAGAAACTCATGAGCCCGGATATCCGCAATGGGCGCAAACAGCACGCCGTCTGGTCACAGAGGAAAGTTCCCAAACGACCACGATTTACCACTTGATCGTGAAACACCCCGCGCTTTTCTACCCTGTCCGTGGCCTGTTCATCCCACATATCGTAACATACCTTCCAAAGCTAGGCCTTCTAGCAGCATCAGCAATTGACATGCGCATCCTCTCTATAGATGTTCTTCAGGTTATATTCAACTGGGAGGCGAAGACAGCAAATACCGTGTCAGATTCCAACACCCCTGGGGATAGCTGGGTCACCCCCCTGACATTTCGAGAGAGTATGGTGAGCTACCTTGTGCGTCTGGCTACCACACAACACGACATGACATTCCGAACTATCGTTGTTCCCCGCGCAATATCTCTCCTTCAACTTATAATTGGACCAAACGGATGGTCCGACGTTACCTTCGGGCTTCGTTTCTTCTCCCGAACTCTCGAGACTGTCAGTAACCTACACGTCTTTCTTGCATTTTTCTTTTCTTCAATTCTCTTTTACTAGGTCGATTTCACTACCACTGAGCAAGGTCAGGGCATGGCTGCTGCCCTCGCCTCAGCAAGAGTGCTACAGATTATAGCAGCGGAGCAACCTGATGCCTGGTATATCAAAGAGGTCAAGATTCTACAAAAACTAATCCGGAAGGGTTTGTTGACAGACGATCCCGGCCTCGTTGATACACTGCACCCTATCTTCGACCGCATCCTCCGTCTATATCCGCTCCCGAAGGAAGATGAAGACCAGCCGGACGAGATGCGCGANTTTTCCACTTGGATATACGGTTCAATCACAGAAGGGTTACGCTCTGCTTCTCATCTACGTAGTACCTTGCTGATGCTCAAGTCAGTCGTTCAGGTCACTCCAGAACGACTTGAGCCCTTTGCCCTCAGTTTGATGAAAGTATTTTCCAAGCTGGCGAAAGAGCATACTGCTATCACGACCTCGTCATCCGTGACTTTGGAAAACAGTGCAAAGGTCCTTATTGTTGTCATTGATATCTGCCAAACCTCCATTGCATTCCTCGGAGAACATCGGAGAACCTTCCACCACATACTGTCGATGGTGATCCAGTCCAAGAGCCCACTCTTGCTCCGCTATGTACTTGACATGGCGCGAGAATGGANCCTTGTCAAGCAGGATCCGTACCCGGCTATGAAAGAGAAAGCAAACCTATTGCAAAGCATGATTGTATACGAACAACGTTCAGATTCACTTGCGCAAGCTTATCTTCAGTTGATTTATGACATCTACACCGAACCTTCGCTACGTCGGAGCGATTTGACAGTTCGACTTGAGCAGTCGTTCCTCATTGGCTGTAGAGCCAAGGATGCCTCTCTTAGAGAGCATTTCATGGATCTCCTAGACATTAGTGTTCCTAGGTCATTGTTCAACCGACTGGTGTACATTTGCGGTGTGCAAAGCTGGGAGGCCCTTTCCGACACAAATTGGATCTTTGTCGCGCTACATCTGGTATTGGGTGCCACAGAACTAGATGGTTCTACTCGGGCTTCACAGGTAGTTTCGAGCGCTCATGGGTGAGGATTTCGAAGTACACTAGGCAATCATCATGCTCATTGTTCATATAGAAACCCCTTTCTCCGTCCGAAGACCCAAGATATTGTGAGACCTATGCAACGTCTATCATTCCTCGATTCCCATGCCGCTCATGACCTATGGGTCTCAGTATTCCCCGCTGCGTGGAAGTGCCTGTCCCGTCGTGAGCAAGCGGAGCTGACTCCTCATATGATCAACCTTCTAAGCAAGGAGTATCATATCAAACAGACAGAAACAAGACCCAACGTCATTCAAACGCTACTTACAGGAATTCATGCATGCACACCGCCCCTTACCCTTCCTCCACATCTTGTAAAGTATCTCTCAAAGAACTTCGGGGCTTGGCATGTGGGTCTCGAAATCCTTGAATCTACATTCGACTATGTCAAGGACGATGAAATGGCTGTCCGGGATTACGTGTATGACTCGCTCGCGGACGTATATGCGGACCTTGGAGAAGAGGATGTGTTCTACGGTCTATGGCGTAACAGATGCCTATATTCCGAGACAAACATCGCGATTGCTTTCGAACAAAATGGGATGTGGGACCAGGCCGCAATCGCATACGAGACTGCGCAAACAAAGGCTAGGACTGGAGCTATTGCGTTCTCCGAACCGGAATATTGTCTCTGGGAAGATCACTGGATCTTGTCTTCGGAGAAGCTCCAACAGTGGGACGTCCTCTACGAACTAGGGAAAAATGAAGGTAACACGGAGTTGATGCTGGAGAGTGCATGGAGGACAAAGGACTGGGGTGAGAACCCTGCGGAATACGATGAGTACATCAAGAAGATGCCAGCCGTTGCAACCCCCCGCCGTCGGGTCTTTGATGCCTTCGTTGCGTTGTTGAAGACTCCCGCTGCTGTGGAAAAGAACACCGATTTTACCAACGCACTTGAGAGTGCCATGCAATTGACCCTGAAAAAATGGGTATCCCTNCCCCCTCATCTATCCGCTGCACATGTCCCATTACTCCAACACTTCCAGCAGTTTGTTGAGTTGCAGGAAGCTGTACAAATATTCGGTTCCCTGTCTGCTACCACAGCTAGTAATCTGGAGAAGAAATCATCTGATCTCAAGATGGTTCTGCAAGCATGGCGAGAAAGGCTGCCTAACCAACACGACGACATCAGTATCTGGAGTGACCTCCTGGGTTGGCGACAGAATGTGTTCCATTCTATCAACCGGGTCTATATTCCGTTGCTCGCAGGACCGAACGGAAATCCTAGCACCAATAGCTCCAATACTTATGGATACAGAGGCTATCACGAGACGGCGTGGATCATTAATCGCTTCGCTCATGTCGCTCGTAAACACCACCTCCTCGAAGGTTGCCTTACTTCCCTTGCAAAGATCTACACCCTCCCGAATATTGAAATTTCCGAGGCTTTCCTGAAACTCCGCGAACAGGCCCGTTGTTATTATCAACGGCCAAACGATCTCCAGGCCGGTTTGGAAGTGATCAACAACACAAACCTAGCTTATTTCACGATATCACAGAAGGCCGAGTTCTACACTCTGAAGGGCATGTTCCATGCTCGTTTCGGCAGGAACGAAGAAGCCAATGTCGCATTTGGTCAGGCTGTGCAGCTTGATATGCATCAAGCCAAAGCTTGGGCAGAATGGGGGCGGTGGAATGATAGGATGTTCAAAGAGTTTCCCAACGACCTTTCACATGCTGCCAACGCGGTGAGTTGCTACTTACAAGCAGCTGGATTGTACAAGAACGGCAAAACGCGACCTCTCCAAGCACGCATCTTATGGCTACTTAGTTTGGACGACACGAGCCTGACCATTTCCCGTGCATTTGATACTTACAAGGGAGAAGCAGCATTCTGGTTTTGGATCTCTCTCATTCCCCAATTGTGCTCCTCCTTGGCTTATCGGGAGGTCAAGCAGGCACGGTACCTTCTCATCACCATTGCTAGACATTATCCTCAGGCAAGAGCACTGCGTTTTACAACTTCTGGAGACTGATATTTTCTTAGGCATTATTCTTCTGCCTCAGAACAACACGTGAAGAGCTACGTCTCAAGGCTCAGGCTCTGACTCGGACATCAAGTAATCTTAGTGCTCCCATGGTCGTGGACGCGCAGCAACGAACCGATCCAGAGCATGCAGGATTAGAGGCCGGGGCATCATTAGGCGACAATACCGACAATCGTTCAACTGAACCCAAACACGCTCTGGAGTATGTCGAAGAAATTGTTAATATTCTGAAGACTGCGTTCCCGCTCCTCATCCTAGCATTGGAGACCCTGCTTGATCAAATCGGGGGTCGGTTCAANGCTTCAGCCGACGAAGACACCTACCGTCAGATTTGTATGCTCATCCAAGAGGCGTCCCAAGTAAGAGTCCCAGTTAACTCGTCGTGGGTCTCTCTCAACTTTATCAATACAGGCATTTGTTGTCCGAATGTCTAGCATCGATGTCCGAGATCATATCACGGACATCACAATCCAGAATCTAACGCGCGTAACCCAATGTTTAAGTACATCGGCGAAGGTTCGTCTTAAGGTTTATATATTACAGACAAAAACTGAGGACACATTATCACAGCGTGATTTCGAGGAAGACTTCCTGAGCGACAGAAACCTTTCGCATACAGAATATATATCCAAACTTCAACGATGGCGCGACAATTACGAAAAAATACTGGACTCGCGTCCACGTCTGCAACCACTGGATTCCCTCAGTCACTACCTCGTAGAGTTCCAATATGGTAAAGTGGATGAGATTGAAATTCCTGGCCAGTATACGGAGGTGCGGAACCCTAAAACTTCCGCGTGCCAGCTTGTTAATCCCTTCCACAGGACAAAGATAGCAATCAAAACTTTGTCCGCCTCCAGAAGTTCTCTCCTAAATTTGAGAATTGCCGTGGTCACGGATCCACTTGGAAACGAATTACCCTACATGGGCACGACAACTCGATGACTTCGTTCGCCGTCCAGCTTCCGTCCCATCGCCAGACTCGTCGAGAAGAGAAGACTATGCAGCTCCTGCGGACGTTCAATAAGTATGTATCTGGGTCTGCATTTATACGAATTGTCGTATGTTAAATCCTCCTTTCACAGCGCACTCAGTCGCAAAAAAGAAAGCAGAAAACGATGTCTTTCCTTTTATGTACCTGTCTCCGTTTCTTGTGCTCCTACCCTTCGATTGCTCCAATCCGATCCATCGTCCATCTCATTCGCAGACATTTACGATCAACATTGCGCTGACAATGGAATGTCCCGAGAACATCCAATGCTGTTTTCGGGCCAGAAGATGAGCCAAGTTCTTCTCGAGCGTCGAAGATCAGGCTCTGAGGAGGTAGAAAAACATCCCGTATTATTTTACACGTGCATAGGTACTGATTATCGCTATCTCAGTTGACAAAGGTCGGCAAGGCAGAATACTTCTCCTTAAGAAAGGATATCCTCGACGAGGTCTCGCTAAAGCTTGTGCCGGATGATGTCTTTACGAAGGTTCGCCAGCTACCCCATGTTTCTTTATATTCCTAAACGTTGTATAGTATATGATTCGAACTATGGAGACTCCTAGCGAACTGTGGCGTATGAGGAAACAGTTTGCACTGCAACTTGCGGCAGCGAGCTTCATGACATATGTTCTTCCTCTCACGAGTCGACATCCAGCACGTTTTCAGGTGTCTCGCTCTACTGGACACATTGCTGTGGTTGATATTCTGCCATGTGTTCTTCCAGGTACGTTACCTATCCCTCATATTGATACTGTAGGGTGTCATTAATGATTCATCTTTGTGTCACCAACAGGCTCTCAGCAGCAGCAACCAATGTTTGCTACGCAGGATGTCGTACCCTTCCGGTTTACACCCAACTTGCAGCGATTTTTAGGACCTATATTCACAGAAGGTGTTCTCGCTACTGGGATTTTGGCGATAGCCAAAGGCTTGACAGAGCCTGAGGTACGGAACTTGGTACTTTTGTCCATTGATGCTGACTCGAAGGATCCTCCTAGTTTGATCTTGAGCAACAGTTGTGCTTGTACGTTAGGGATGAGGTGACCAACTGGCTGAGCTTTCGCCATCGAAATCCCGATACAGTGTTACGTCAGATGGCCAACAATGGTGCTGCGCATATCGTCAACCGAGCAGAGCACATGGCCTGTAAAACTGAACGGGAAGAGGTGTGTGTTCTCGATTGACTGTCTAAACATTGACTCACTCCCATTTTCAGGCTCTTCAGGGAAAGCCTACCACACAACCTGTTATGCAAACGGTCATAAATCTGATTTCGTCGGCTACTAATCCTATCCAGTTAGCAAAAATGGGAGAATTGTATTACCCTTTCTTTTAATATTCCTGTATGTTCATGTTTTCATGTTTGTCATCATGTTTGTCACTTGCTGTCTATCTACTGTATTTTATTGTGTTTCCCCCTATCGGGCCAACATCCGGCTCAATTCAATCCTGAATCGTTGTACATATCACAACGTGCAGGATTTTGTACCTTTGCAATAGTACACTAAACTTACGGTGAAATTTCCCAGAGTAAATTTACAGTAAAATTGGACCTGCTACATAAAATTTTACCCTAAAATTACACTGAATTTGGACCTTACATTAAGGTTACATAATAAATCTTTTAGTATTTTCATTGTAACCCAGCCCAAGGTACGGTGAAATTTATCTGGGAAATTTCTAGTGTATCTACGCGATAGTACAAAATCCTGCACGTTGTGTATCTGAAATCGCCACATTGCTGTGCAGTCATCACACCTTTTTAAGATCGACCCAGGATCGACCAGAGGCAGTTGAGTGGCAGGACCCAATCTATAGTATTGCGACAATGTTCATTGCCATTGTTGGCACAAGGTCCTCCGGAAAATCAGTGACTGAAGACTATCTCACTCAATATCGAGGCTTCATTCGGGTCGAGTTGCTCGAAACAGCCCACAAAGTGAGATTGCTCCTCAGCATCATCCGTGCGGGCTGCCTAACTCGGTTTAAGAGGACATCCCATTCTCTAGATGCAAAACACCTATCATTTCTCTCCATGGAACACACTCCTTTCCCTTCTCCCGCTCATGTCCAAGAAACTAGCATTCCAGAACCTCATGCAACTGTGTTCTGCTCTACTCACGAGGAACTCCTGGAATACGTGACCCGGAATTGGAGAACCAACTTCGTTACTAAAGATCTTTACACTAGGGATGTGATCGAAATATTTCTGAAGCGCCCGTTCTTCATGCTCTTATTTGTAGACGCGCCGCTGGGTATGCGTTATATGCGTTGTAAAAGGTGACTATCATCCTACAGATGAAGGCAATACCATGAACGATGAAGATAGATCCTGTACTCTCGAAGACTTCGTTAAGGAAGACGACGATCTTACGTTTGGCTCTGGCACAAACAGCACTTTGCAAAGCCTGGATGATATCGTCACCAGGCGTATTTACAACAAATTCAAAAATATTGACGCTTTCCATGCCCACCTCGGGGATATGGATCTATTCGATCCATCGATTCTACGTCCCGATTGGGATACGTATTTCATGGTAGTTTGCACAGATTTAAATTTGCCTCCGCATCGTATTAATGCCCTACCAGACTCTAGCGTCCTTAGCATCACTCCGGTCGAATTGTATGAAACGACGTGTAGGTGCTATACTCGTGCGAGACAAGAGGATCGTCTCTACTGGGTAACTGGGTCCATAGTAATTTCTGGATATTTTGGCTCAAATCTTGTCAAAGTTATAACGGGACCCCAAGGAATCTTAAAAACTGTAATGAAGGTGGTTGCATACGTTGTAACGATGGGTCAGACTTAATAGAGGTCGGGGAATGCGTCTGCCTACACGCGGAAGAGAACGCGCTGCTAGGTAAGTCTACATATATCCTAGCATAGGTTTGTAGTATACTAAGTCACTCCACGATCGGCAGAGGCAGGCCGTGAGCGGGTTGGGGCTGGGGCAGTTTTGTATTGTAACACGTAAGTTAGTCCATGGCTCTTGGACTTGACCTCGATATTACAATTCTCCAGATGTCCTTGCTTGAAATGCACCGTTAAGATAATTCAAACTGGTGTCAAATCAGTTGTGTACAACCTTACCTATAAAGTGTACGTTGCTTCCACTCTCCGAGAGTCCTATTCATGTCCCCTCAAGTGACGAAGCTTCTGCGAAACTTTTTGAAGAGGCAGGCGTAGAATTGCGCCAATTCAATCCCAACAAAACACAAGCGCTGTCTGTGTTGGACGGCGACGCACCCACTCAGACAATGTCTTCTCTGCACTTGTCTAGTGGTAGCGAACGAAATCTTTGAGTCGACCGATTGGTGGTGAGTTCCGATCATCCTCCGGGAGCCTATGTCACATACATCTTTATTACAGCTACGGGTGGTGCCAAACAACAAAAGAGGCTGATATGTAAATTTAATCAAGGGTTTGAGACCTATGAGTTTGAATTTCCTGCTCGCTCTCTATCATCATCTGTGTCTCCCGGTGTCAATGATTCCTTTGTGGACAAATGAAAGGGAAAACATACCTCTTCAGCCATGGTGTAGATGTCAGTATTAGGTTTATTGTACATCATTGCGTTCGCAAACATGATGTAAATATCTCTCTGATATTCCATTGAGTTAGAGATAGAGCCATCCTTAATCCTGGTCCGGATAGTTTTGAGGTCCATGGGTCGTTTCACGATATCCCGATAATCAGGGGCATCTGACTTCTTGATTGGATTGAGAAATATGTTGCCATTACGATGCTGCGATATTTGGTTGTGGAGGAGGTTGATAATAGTTTGGAATCGTTTGCCTGCAGCGTCATCATTGCGTCGCCTACGCGAAGAGCCTCCTACTGGACCTTCGGGGTAATGAGTAGAGAAAAACGTGAACAGTGCTTGACTTCTTACTATCGCCCTCTTCTGGTCCCTCCGTTCGCGTTCTTTTTTTATCATTTCCTGTGGAGTCTAAAACGGATGTTTTGCGTTTGCCTGCAAAGCATTAAGGGGTATTCTCATGAACAGATACGCCAAGCTTACTGGTACGCCGGCCAGTTGCTGGCTCTGGAGTAGGTGAAGCGACATCCCCCGATAGCAAACCCAAAGAATCCTCGAGTTCCGAAGCAACTTCTACCTCTTGAGACTCGCGCTGTATGTGATGCTTGGTGCCTTTGACCTGCTGTAGCGCTTTGACAGTGGATCCACGCCTCCGAGAAGACCCTGTAACTCCTTGTAAGCATAGTAATTCGCAACGGCGGAAAACCATTCTTACGTCTAATCTGACGCAGGGGTTCATCTCCTGAGGAATTGCCGCCTTCATCAACCATGGTAGGCTTCTTGGTCCGAGATTCGTCTTCAGACGACTCAGCCGCAGCGTCCTCCTCGGGGCCTATTCGCACAATGTCTGACGCTGTCTTATCGTTTGCACCTTCCGATATCGAGGTTGCAACTGTGCTATCCTGTTGTACTGGGATGGCCTCTTCCGGCGACTGATCAGTAAGAGGGGACGTTTCCTTTGGTGTTTCTTCAGAGCGTCCGTTCTTGAGAATGTCGGGAATAACATCCGCTAAAACGCCTGGATCTGTTAGCGGATTGTGGGTCGTTTCTATGTCGGGAGATATTGGCGAGGCATTCCGCTCTTGAGGTGGCGTCAGGGCACTCATCTGTCAAAACGAAGTTGTGATGTTACTAATCTGGGGATGCGCGCAGTGTCCATACATGATCTTTTTGGGGCAGCTTTGTCGATTTGGTTCGCTTATTTGCGTTGCTCTATTGCGCCCACAGTTGAGCAGCAGTCGAGGTGAGTCTAGAACGACGTTACTCACGTCTGTGGTTGTAACTGTCCCAGGACTTTGCTCTGCCATAACACCCCATGTCCCACTTTTGATTTGCTCTATCTCTTTCACGATCGACCTGTAAGGTATATAATAAGATCAAGATCGTGATATATAGAGTCAAACAGCCAACTTGAATTTGGTTTCTTCAATTCCCACGAGTTCCCGTAGCTCAGCAAGTCGTGCGTTGTAGTACTTGGTAGCAAGTGTGAGATTCGAAGGAGCTGGTCATTTGAGATGTTATGCTGAATATGATCAAAGTGGAAGCATTACCGTGTATGTTATTACAGGATTCCGTTCTTAGGTAGTCTCGTTAGAGTGGAAGCTTCGCGTAGCGAAACAAGAATACCTTACATCTCGAGCTCTGCTTCCTTCATGAGATGACTATAAATGGCATGGCAAGACTGGGAGGGGGACATTCAAAAATAGGATGTGTAAATACGGTTATATGTAGAGGCATACAGAGTGCTGACTTGGGCAGTGAAAAAGGACTTTGGGCGAGACAAGAGTGGATGTTTGGAAAGTATTTTTGCGACAGCTCCCCAAGAATCGGCGCCCAGTTCCCATACGGCCTGTGCGAGAATGAGCGCATCTAGATTTGTTATCAAGGACATATCCATATCGGCACTGGCTGTTCTTCCTCGTCTAGAACGCGTCCCACTCATTGTTGTCGTGGGTCAGTTCAGTAGTCGGTGGCAAGAGGAGAGACGTGACTGATGACGTTATGGTGACAAGTCACAATCGAACATGACTACGGCGTCGCTGCAGTGACGCGGAACCAGCACCTTCTCCTTCCTCTTAACCACCATGTTGCTCTCCGCTCTCTTCCTGGGCCTCCTGCCCTTTGTTTCTGCCGAAGTTCACAGGCTCAAGCTCAACAAGCTTCCCCAGACTGTCAACAACCCCGAACTCGAGTCGCTCTACCTTGCGGAGAAGTACGGCTCTCCTTCCCAGCTTCAGTCGCCCTTAATTGGTGCGGGTGGCGCTGGACGTCGCCTCCAGAACCAGGATGGCGACCAGCTCTACTGGACTCAGGATCAGCTCAAAGGTGGCCACAACGTCCCTCTCACCAGTACGTTTCCTGCTATAAGGCATGGCGTCAATCTCAGACCCCCCAGACTTCATGAATGCACAGTACTTTGCCGAGATCAACGTCGGCACGCCTCCACAAACAGTAAGTACTATATTCATTCTGGGCGTGCTTCTCTAACGGCGGTCATCTAGTTCAAGGTTATTCTGGACACTGGGTACGTCATCTCCCATTCTGAAGAAGCTTTCTCAATGTGCCCTCCCTTTCAGATCAAGCAACCTTTGGGTTCCCAGCTCCCAGTGCACATCCATTGCTTGTTTCTTGCACACGAAATACGACTCCTCTGCGTCGTCTACCTACAAGGCCAACGGCTCCGAGTTCTCTATCCAATATGGATCCGGCTCCATGGAGGGCTTTGTCTCCAACGATGTAATGACTATCGGTGATCTTAGCATCAAGAGTCAGGACTTCGCTGAGGCCACCAAGGAGCCTGGTCTTGCGTTTGCCTTCGGCAAGTTCGATGGCATCCTGGGTTTGGCGTATGACACCATCTCTGTGAACCACATTACCCCACCCTTCTATAGCATGATCAATCAGGGTCTGCTGGACGAACCCGTCTTCTCTTTCCGTGTCGGGACGTCCGAAGAGGATGGCGGGGAAGCTATCTTCGGTGGCATTGATACTTCGGCCTTCAAGGGCAAGCTCGAATACGTTCCTGTCCGCCGCAAAGCCTATTGGGAGGTTGAACTGGAGAAAGTTGCCTTCGGTGATGATATTCTTGAATTAGAGAACACTGGGGCTGCCATTGACACAGGTAATGAAGTGCCTGTTTTATCGTCCTCGCATGTTCTGACATTTTCTTTGTCAAGGCACTTCTCTTATTGCGCTTCCCACCGACGTTGCGGAGATGATCAATGCACAGATCGGGGCTACCAAGTCATGGAACGGGCAATACACTGTGGACTGTGCCAAAGTCCCTTCTCTACCTGACTTGACTTTCTACTTTGGTGGCAACCCCTACGGTCTCAAGTCAACGGACTATATCCTTGAAGTCCAAGGAACCTGTATCTCTTCCTTCCAAGGACTAGATATCAACGTTCCTGGAGGTTCCTTGTGGATCATCGGTATGTGAGCTATCTACGTTGGATGGACTAAACCTTACAATACCCTACAGGTGACGTCTTCTTGCGCAAATTCTACACTGTGTATGACTTGGGTAGGAACGCTGTGGGATTCGCCCCTGTTGCATAGATTATTCACGATCGCCTGAGCACCTGTTAGCTATTGAAGTGACCCCTCTCTGAGTCTGTGTTTTCTTAAGTATCGTCAGAATGTTTATAATCGATTGGTGCACATGTTTTGGTGAACCGTGTAGTGTATGATACAATGGAGTTGATGTTTGCATCTCATCTGAATCATTGAACGGGCGAGAGTGGAAGTTTGTACGCATATCGAGGTTGTACTATGGTGGTAAACCGAGGAAACTCGTAGAATAGCACAGCCTTGACATTATGAGTTTGCTACGGTCCGTCACTTGGACAGCAATAAAGTTGTTCCCTCCTTTGCTGTTGAAGTTATTGATGCACTTTCAACTTCTTTCAACCCAATCCTAGGCATGTCAATCGCTCGACTGCCTTATCGGCCGTCGTTGGATCTAAGGGACGCAGTATTACCGTCGTTTTCCCGCATCGCTCGTACCAGGAAGGAGGAACTCTCGGGTGTTTTTACATTCACCAACAGGAAGTGGGACAGGGTAAACGTGTTAGGAGACGACGATATTGGACATTGGGGGTGAGCTATGCTGAGCCTTGAGTTATCGTTCGATTGCGAGTCTGCGATAGATGTGTGAACGCATTGAGTTGGGCGCAGGACGGGGAACTCCTCTTGAGCGGAGGAGATGATAGAACGTATGTTATCTTCCCATAAGACTGTGGATTATCTAGTCATTCTACAATAGGGTTCAGATCTGGCGAATCGACTCAAGTAACACAGAGCAGGAATATCCATTCACCGTTCGTTCAGTGATCCAGACTGGACACAGGGTCAGTCTTGTTCATCAGTGTCACAGAAACACTGCGTTCTCAATCGTCAATAGGCAAACATATTCAATGCGCATATGTTGCCCCATTCCACCCGAATGTAAGCTTTAGAAGTTACTTTGCATTACGTGCCTCCCGGTTACTCACGATACACCAGTGTCAGTGCGGCTGGAGATAAGCAGATACGCGTTCATGAACTGGGAGAGCAATTGGCCGGAGGTACATACCGATCCCAGGCGCACACACATGTTATTCGATGTCATAAGGATCGGGTGAAGAGGATAGTGACCGAGGACAGTCCTGACTTGTTTATATCCGTGTCCGAGGTGAGTTCCCAGGCAGCATATCAACATCAGGATGCCATTCAATGGCACATTATAGGACGGCTGTGTGAGACAGCATGATCTGAGGGTCCCCCACTTTTGTGGCAACGACGATTGCTCGCCAGCCTTGGTTGAACTGGAAATCGAATTATCTACCTTGGCCTTGTCTACAGTAACACCATGGCATCTAGTCGTTGCAGGTGATTCTCCCTACGGTTACCTTTTCGATCGACGACATATCCCTCGAGACCAACAAGCACAATGGGGTATGGTGGCGAACGGTCTTACTACTTGCGTACGTCGGTTTGGACGTGCAAGGGCGCAATCACATCGAAATGGGCCGTTCCGAAGGGGAGAGCATATTACTGGTGCTCGCATGTCTAATCAGAATGGACATGAAGTGAGCATCCATCCGATTTATGACAACAAATGTACTCAATGCCAGGCAGGTCTTGCTCTCACATAGCGGTGACGGCGTCTACTTATACTCGACCCTTGACGATCCCGAGGAGAGCCTTTTGCACGCTAAATCTATGCTCCCACCTAAACCAAAGAGGAGCAAGGTGAAATCTGCAACCTCCTTCGACGTTGTGGAATCCCCTGACGAGGACAACTCTCTTTCCGAAGACGATATAGCTGTCGATCAGACACAGTCCCAGGATCTTGCTAGCGATGCAGAGCAGGATGAGGATGGTGACGAGACTGGCTCCGAAAGTGACTCTGCGGTACATTGGAGGTCCTGGGGAAAATGTCTGTCCTGNCCAGATTGTGTACCCCAGGCAGCGCTATTTCGGGGCACGGAATGTGGAAACTGTCAAAGACGGCAAGCTGATCCCTAACTCCTCGCAAGGCCCAACTTACCGTGGGTTTATAGTCAATTTCCTTGGCCCAAACGATGAATATGTGACCAGCGGATCGGACGATGGCTACTTCTTCATCTGGTCTAAGAGTACTGGGGCCTTGCACGCCATCTTTGAGGGAGACTCCCAGGTCACCAACGTAGTGGAGGCCCATCCACATTATCCTCTCATTGCGGCTAGCGGTATCGACACAACGGTGAAGGTGAGATACTCGCATTTGATTGTCTTCTTTTCGGCCCAACATTTCCCAACCTTCCAGTTATTTGCGCCGTCCAAGTCTGCGGGCGCAAGCTTATTCTCGAAGATGGACAATGCAGACAATATCATCAGAGCCAACAACGAGCGAAGGAGGCCGGATGTCCGTCGCTTCAGGGCCTATGATATCATGAGCATGTTAGGAGCCGCTATAGCAGCATCGGCTCCTGGGGAAGATGGGGAAGAGTCGATGGAAGTTCATGCACCTCCCGAATGCACCAGCCAGTGAAATGTAATACTTAGTAGTTATTGCTCGTTCTATTGTTTTTCGTTCTGTTTTTGTATCTGTACCTACTAATTCACTCAATGTACAAATGTTATCACGTTCCAAGGGTCGCCCTTCGACAATTTGGACCTTGACCACGATGATGGATGATCTCCAGTGGCTGCCACCGGTCTTTCAGCTCCATTTTCTGCATGTCTCCTTCTTAGATACCGTTGTATACGGAGTATGAGTGGGGTTGTCCAGTGAAATGAGAGAGAATACAAAGTAGTCGGTCGAGAGTGCGCTTTCCCATTCGGTACCACGCTTGGTCTTTACCCTGATCAAGACCTCTGTCGATCCCCGGTCATTTGCTCTTCAAATGCTTGCAGCCCTGGGAAGACCTTCGAAAAATTAAAGTAGGGAATCTCGAAATTTCCGGCGTTAGGAACGGAATTTGGTTATTCAAGTTCGCTCCCAAGCTGAATCATATTCTCTGTAAGTTACATATAAGACTTGTTTTATTACCATTTATCATTTATTCAATCTACCACATTATAGTAACGCAATAATTTCCGTCTTTTCTAATTCCTCAAGAGCTTGAAGGCGTCCTTTGTAAAACTGCGATACAAGACGTCTTTTCCCACTTGCCATCATCCACGAGCACCAGGCTTCTAGCCATCACAGCACCTCTTTCATTTGACTTTCACAGTGTCTGTGCACACTCACTATGCCATCTCATGGCCGCAACAATCACAGTCACGGCAACAACTACAGAAAACATCGCTCCAAAGGCCAAAGTGATTCTGACCACCAAGGAACCGGCCATGTCTCAAGACCCGACGAGAGCCAGTCTGATGTTTATTCTCGCATGTCTCGTCAGAGTGAGAGCAATTACAGGACATCGTCCACTTCCCGGAGGTCCTCGTACGACGTTCCTCGAGATTCATCATCATCTCGTTCTAGGCACGATGACTGGCGGGCAGAAGGAGGCCATGACAGATATGAATATTCGGGTGATGGATATCGTAGGGGAGGCAGGGATGACTATGAGATGATAGACCCCAGAAATGCTGAAGGTTGGAACCGGCCAGTCGCCGACGTGCATTATTCTCAACCGCCCCGGGACGGATGGTCAGACCGGTATACATACACTGACCCTCCTTATGCTGAGTCCTCTTCTTGGACTCAGGGCCCCCACACAGTTTACGATAACCATTCAACCCCTGCATACGACTATTGGTCGGGCGAGNCCAGTAGTAGCAGAAGTAAGGATGTATGGAAGGCAGATTCTGGTTGGGGGCCNCAGACGAAGGGAGCAGCACGAAGAGCCGGATGCTCTTCCTCGGTACGAACCTCCTCCAGATGAAATAGAGGACCGCTCATGGCAGCCTGCTCCCACCTGGCGTGAACCACCAGACTACGGTGACTTTCAGGGCCCAAGTGGCCCAAGATTCTCATTGAGCAGTGGTGGCTCCCAAAAAAACTCAAAAAGTCACAAGAAGAATCACAGCAATCAAGGGAGACAGAGGAAAGATAGAAAAAACGAGGACTCCTTGAACAAGTGAGTTTCTAGTTTTTCATCAGTTGTTGCTCATCTGAGATTGTTATTTTTCAGTTGGACTCGAAGAAATGATTATGACCATGATGCGGCCACCTCTCGGAAACACCACCGTTCTCAATCTCGCTCTCGTTCTCCTTCCGACTCTTATCGCTCTCATTATTCGTCTAGAGGTAGAAGTCGTTCACTGTCTCCGACACCGTCCACTAAGCGCCAAAGAAGAGGCGAGACTCCGCCAACTATTCATACCTCAGTACCTGTGTCTACACCAAGACCTTGGGAGATTCCAGAATCTCATCCGAGTCCATCACGGCCCACTCATGAACCTAAACCTGTACGTCGGCGGAGTGTGTCCTCGGGCTCGAGCACAAGTAGTCGTAGGAGTACTAGTCGCAGCCCCGAGCGTCCCCGTGCCGTACACCGACTTCCAACTGCATCTTCTACCCCTACCGTCCCACCAATTTCCTACCCACCAAATGGAGTCCCTCCAGATACTGGCACTGGCCGGAATGGGAAGACACAAAACGGCAAAAATAAACAGGTGGGGACCTCAGTATTTCATGCTCTCCCAATGCTTACGATGAGCCAGCGGAAGAAAAAACAACAGCAGCAACCACAACACCTTGAGCGCGCAGTTTATCCTCCAACACCATTGCCCGAGAGATTTGACATTCCGTACCCTTCTTTCCTACCTCCACGCCCCTCCTCTAGTGTGCCTGTCTCCATCGAGAACCCAACAGTTGGTGCTTCGTTTTACGAAACAGACACTTCAATACCACCTACAAGACCCCAGCCTTTAAAGAACGCTGGTTTCAAACCCATTGTGCAGCCTGTGACTTCCCAGTCGTCTCTCAAACGATTTTTCCCGGGGGACGATGAAGACGTTGAACCCCCAATTGTATCATATCCTCATTTGGGGTCTTCTGCTAAGCTCTCACCCGAGCCCGAGGAGAGCAAAGGGTTTATTGAAGACCCTCCGCCCCAGGAACCTTCCAAAGCAGAGCTTCCTCATCACAGATCATCATCTACCGAGTTGGTCAAATCTAGAGTGGCTGTCTTTTTGTCCTCCACCCCTACTTCCACTGCACCTTCCTCTGTTAGCGGACAGCTCCATCCCGTCCTCCCCCCTTCCCCTGTCAGCAGCCGTCCTGGCCCTGATGATACTTCAACAGGGCAAACACCTACCGAACTATATTCCATTGTCAATCAAGTCGGCGAGGGGACTTTCGGAAAAGTCTACAAAGCGCTGAATAACGTGACAAAGGTTCATGTTGCCCTCAAGCGCATTCGCATGGAATCTGAGAAAGATGGGTTTCCTGTCACGGCCATGCGAGAAATCAAGCTGCTTCAGTCTCTTCGCCATGACAATGTTGTGAGACTCTATGAGATGATGACGTCCGGTGGTAGGTCCATACATATTTATTGGCAGTACGACGTGTTCACCTTCGATACAGGTTCAGCGTATATGGTCTTTGAGTATATGGATCATGATCTAACTGGCGTCCTCTCTCAATCACACTTTAGCTTTTCCGACTCCCACCTGAAGTCCCTCTGCCACCAGATGCTTGCTGGCCTTGCGTACCTTCATCATAAGGGGGTAATACATCGGGACATTAAAGGATCGAACATCTTGATAAACAACCGGGGCGAGCTAAAGTTAGCGGACTTTGGCCTTGCGCGATTTTACCAGAAACGCCGGAGAGCTGATTATACCAACCGGGTAATTACGCTATGGTATCGTCCACCAGAACTATTATTTGGCGCGACTGTGTACGGTCCAGAGGTCGATATGTGGAGCGCAGGGTGCGTTGATTGGAATATTTCTCTGTCTTTGGCCTTAACGATGTCAATGTTGTAGGTGTATCATGCTGGAACTGTATACGAAGAAGCCTGTTTTTCAAGGGAACGATGAAATACATCAGCTCGACGTTATCTATAAGATATTTGGGACGCCAACACCTGAACGATGGCCAGAGGTACTAGGACTCCCTTGGTACGAGCTCGTCAAACCCAAGGATACGGTCACAAACCGGTTTCGTGAACTATTTCAGAAGTACGCTCAGATTTATTTCCCCCCTATCCATTGCACTTACAGAGCGACTATGCAGGTGGATGTCACCAGCAGCGCTTGATTTAGCGGAACAATTATTAGCATACGATCCTGCGACCCGAATCACTGCAAGTCAAGCCATGGACACACCATACTTCACTCAAGAACAACCATCCGCAGAAATGCCGGTTGGGTAAGTGTATTTTCTTCATTTGGGTAAATCCTTCCGTTCACCTGTTTACTCTCTATAGGCTTGCCAGTCTTGAAGGGGAGTGGCATGAGTTGGAAACGAAGAGGGAGCGAGCTAAGAAAAGGAAAGATGAGTTGAAAGGAGCATGACATCTGCTTGTATTCTTTGTTTATTTAACTATGCTTGGGACTTGCTATATCAATATGCTTTTCAACGATGCTGAACGAGAAACTGGTAGATACAATACATGGATATGTAATCCGCTTAATACTACAAAACATACTTTCCTCATGCCTGAAGCTTGATTAGCCCTTTCTCGGTGATATGTTGGACGATAGACTCTGCCTAGAAGTAATTGTCAGAAATGCTGCGGGGAGAAGGGCAAGGATTCCATACATTTGCGGCTGTCATCCGAATCTGGGTATCCCAACGCTTTGTGAAAGGGGCACCTGTATCTTCTGCATCTTCAACTTCTCCTAGACCTCCAGCCTTTCCCTGGGCATCATCCTCTTCGCGAGCACCCTCGAACCAGATCAGTTTATCAACCTGATCAATAGAGCCTCTAAGACGCCCTTGTTCAATCATTCGACGAGCCATCGTCTCAGCAGCCCCAGGCGTAAGGTCCAACAGGGCACCGAGTCCTCGGAATGTGATGTTGTTGTAGATTTTTGAGCTTGCCAAAACGTTGTGTTCCATGACAGCACGATCCAGGACAGTGGCAGGGCCAGTTCGAGTGCTGATGGCGGGTTCGTTCGAGTTGTTTTCATCGTCGTCATGTGTAGAAGATGAGAGCCTATCATTCGAGGACATTGCGATCTTTGCGAGTTGATGTGGTTTGAGTGATTTCTCAAACTCCTTGACTTCTGCGGAACGAAGGATGTGGTCGAGGAACATTTTGGAGAGAATGTTGTATGTTGGTAGGTCTGCAGTCCTCTCGTCACGGTAGAGAGAGGCGAGAACTCGAGATCGGTTTGGGCCTGCAGGAGCCAGAACTGCACAAGTCACTGATGCTAGTCTGTTCATATTCGAGATGAGCCAATGTATAGATGGATACTCGAACTACGATGGAGACTCACAGCATATGGCGGCGTTCCTCCTCATCAATATCCCCAATATAAGACAACTCGTGATATCGGCTTGCAGCTTCGATGAATTTGCGGCTATAGTCACTGATCCTTGCCTGACATAGTTTGAATTGAAGCTGGGTCTCTCGATCGTTGGATGAGTGTACGAGGAGCTGGGCGCGGTTGAAATAACTTTCTGCCTGGACAGAGTCTTCGTCTTCGAGGAGTAGTCGGACAATACGGACGAGAAGACGAAGACGATCTGTGTCCGTCATCGTCCTATATAATTACACGCTTAGATCAAGGACTAATTGACAATTAAGAGAGATATCTACCGTTGACTAGTGTCTCCAGCAATGCCCATCAGGACACGAGCAGTTTCACTCCATTCCTCTTCTGCTTCAAGAATATCTGCCAATTGAAATCTGAGTGCAGTCACCTGAATGCAATAGAAAGTCTCTGCATGGGATCCTTCAACAGTAAGAGTATATTCGCACCTGTTCTTCGTAGCTCACTAAGCGTGGCTGAACTGTGGCCAGGGTATCTTCTACGATCTTCTTGCGAGTCCCTTGATCTGAGAATGTACCCTGGCCAAGAATCTTGACGACTTCTGAGAGGACTTGCCTGCCAACGACGAGACCAATGCTTTCTTCATTAACAACAGTATTGACAACAGCATGTATATCTGTGGGCAGGGTAGCAGAGTCTGGGTGCGAAATGAGGTCCTGTATTATAGCTATAAAAGCTGGCCCTTTGTCTTTCTGGCCGAGGGCCATGCACTCATTTAGTTTACTCTCCATCGTGAAGCTGGAAGATCGAAATCAGGGCCACCGGCGCGCGGTGAGAGGCTTGGAATGACCGGATCAATCCCAAAGTGGAAAGAGAGTCGCGTCTGATTTGTTCTCGACAACGGTCTCCGTCCTGAGTTGTGGTCGAGCGGTCTCACAGGTTGGACTTCTACCACCGTCTACCCCCTCCTCTCTTATTTTCTCCTCCCTGTTTTCCTCTTTGTTTATCCCTGCCCTAGGCACTCTAGACGGGTCTCAACAGGTTTCAGGTCTGTATTGCTCTGCATATCATCTTTGATGGGCAGGAATATTCCTTCTCCGTTATAAATCACTCACGGCCGTTGCCTTTCTACCCACAGTGCCCCTCCTTTCTCTCCTTACGAAGTCCTCTCTTTTCAAAGCATCCTGCTTCACTGCTAGACGGTTTTCTTACCTGGTGTAATGTCTCGACTGACGAAATCCCCATTCCATGCTCCCTCCCCTTTCGAATTTCCCCGTCACACAGGTCCTCCAAGTCCCCCCGAGACCAACGCAGATAGTATAGCGCCTCCCCCACTGCCTACCTCTATCTCGGTTGCAGGGGCAGTGGATATTCAATCAACAGATCCGGACTACATCACTTCTGGTGCTCCCAGTGCAACAGAAACCTCTGCAGCTCGTTTTCGTAGGGTTTCTTCCTTGGCTTATCACTCCTCTGGTCTCCGAGACAACCGTGAACGTCCTGCACAAAGGGTAGTTCACAGAGCATTCATATGCATCATTCCTCCTACCACTATCCTTCAAGAACATGGCCAGCTCGGACATACCTTGTCGCTAGGTCCTCGTCATCGGCTGGCGCAGGGTCTTCTCATGCCTCTTTTCCCAACCGTAAGTGTTTATGTTTATCCATGATCCCGCGAAGCTCATCTCGCCCTTCCCTTTCGTAGATGTATGGACAGTTAATGGCTATTGCCAAGGAATTCAATTTCCCGAGCACTACTGGGTTATGCCTGTACATGCACTATTCGGACAACGGTATCACCGTAACACCCCGTATTTCAGATGAATACTGGCAGATATTTTGGAATCATAGTCTGGACCCTAACGTACCTGCTACACCTCAACGGCCGCCGATAGCAGGGAAAGTCGAGTTCGACATCGACCTTCGTCAGGCGCGATGGTACGCTGCATGGTTGGCCTCCTCTCATAGAAGGGAACATCTCGACCTTCCTGTTTCCGTTGCTCCCTCCACAGCTCCCTCTGTAGCCCATTTCCGTGAGTCCAGCAGAACGACGTTGGGAGACGCGGTGGACGAAGACCAGATGGAAAGCACAGGTCAACCACACCTACGGCCAGCTCCTACTCGGCATATTCCTCGCCAGCTGTCGTTGGTGGATCGTATGGATACTATATCTGTACGATCACAGCCAAGGCAACGCTCCGCGCTCAGCCCCCCGGAAAATGTCATCGTCGCTGCCCCAATTCTCTCCCCCATCCATCAAGAAGAGGAGGAGCCAAAGACAGCTAAGCACGACTTGGAAAGTCGAGTGAAGCATTGGCGAGCAAGCGCGTCGCTCACACCGACTGCTCTCGCTGCCAAAGGGCAGATAAGTCTCGAGCCTGCGAATATGCCTAACTCAATCGCCCTAGAGGAAACTGATCTCCCCATTGATGATGTTGAAGAGGAACTTAGGCTTGAGGACTTCCAGTGGTCTGTGTCCTCCGTCGGTCCGAACGATTATGATCCCGAATCGCCTATCTCCTGGGCTAGAGTTCCTTCTGTTCACCTTGACAGACGGAACCAAGGCTCTGTGTGCTTGACCCCATCTGTTTGTACATCCTTCGGTCCTTCTGATTACACGTTACCGTCCCCCGTCGCAAGCAGCTTCCGTCCTCTTACACCGGATATTGCTCATCGGATGTATGAAGATGCTCCTCTAACACCGATGACTGCCACCAGCTGGGGACCTGGCTCGGTATATCTAGATGATACCGTTTCTGAATACTACGAACCCTCGCTTGATCTCGGCCAGAGAGCTATCTATAGTCGCCCTGCAACACCGTCGACTGCTACGAGTTGGGGACCTGCATCATGGCCAGCATCACCTGTTATGTATTCCCGGCCACCTTCTGTCCATCTTGGAGATCGGGGAGACTTCAGTCGCCCCGTCACGCCTTCCACTGCGACGAGCTGGGGTGCGCCTCTATCCTGGCCACCTAGCCCTGTTCTCAGAGAACACATCCAGACGCCTGATGCCGGTCAACGTTCTTTCGATCCCGATGACACTGAAGGTCCCAGACGACTATTCTCGTTCCCCTACTATGACCCATTCAAAGGGGAGCCTTGGGGTCTCGGATGGCCATATGTCGAGTTGAACCGTGAGGCAAATGCACAAGAGGATGAACCCTACCCATATGCTTCGGTAGACAAACCTTGGGAACAAGTATGGCCTTACAATGCTCGCAGTCGGCAGCCGTGGAATCAAGTATGGCCCTACAATGCTCAACATGCTAAATCTGTCACGGTGGAACTTCACATGGACTACCCTAACCTGACTATCTGTGAGTGATCTGTTCCTTTGGCTATATGTTGCTAACTGCAATTTGGCAGATCGCCCTGCGTATCCTGACATTGAAATTTATCCTTCTGCAATTATCCTCGAGACTAGCTCACCTCGCTCCTTCGACTATCCTCGATTCGACTTGTATCCCTCTGGTAACACTGCAATTTCGGCTTCTCCGCTCAGTTCGACAATCTCGCCTGAAAATGTGAAGGTCACACTGTCCCCCGCGTATCCCATGTTCGACATTTGTATGTATTTCCACTTCCAAGCATCTGCAATCACTGACTCTATTCCTAATATTAAAGATTCTGCTGTATATCCTGAATCCATAGACTATATCTATCCCTCTATGAACGTCCAGAGCAACGATATACGTGTCAGATTATCCTCCCAATATCCGGATCTCAGTCCTTGTAAGTACTTGGGCATGATTTGTTCCCAAGCTAATCCTGTAGTATCTCAAGACGATTCAGTTTATCCTCACGTGTCGCCTTACCCGGGTGCATTACGCTCTAAAATTGCACCGGTTACTGCTCCTTCCACCAGTTCTGGAAAAAGTGGTTACCCATACCTTGAGATTTGTGGGTTCCTCCATATTTCTGTTTGCTTCTGTTGACCGAGCCTTGATACAGACCCTGCCCTAACATCCAAGTCGAATGACCCCCTCAGTCACAGGATTAGTGAGTCTGGTGTTTTAAGTTGATTCCCCATAGATTCTAACGGCAAGAAGATACCATTGCTCCAAAGGCAGCGAGTAGGACGAGTCAGTCGCAGGCTGCCCCTGCTATCCATTGGAATGTTGCATACCCGGTTTTCAATATATGTGAGTCTGTAATCCCCTCGTTATTATATTTCCTCATGAGCCAACCTTTCTCGTAGATCCTTCACAATATCCTGTACTGGAGATTTATCCAGCCGCCGATATCTCTATCGTGCTGAGAGAGGCTGTGTCCCGCTCTGTTTCTTCCGTGGTTCCTCGCAAAATGGCAGTTCAAAAAGATGTAAGGACTATTGTTAGTGTTTGGTCCTACCCAATCCTCGATATATGTGCGTGCTCCATGAGTGTCCTTTCATCTTTCATTAACCTGTAGGCACAGATCCTGCTGTTTACCCTCACATATCAATTTATCCGTCTCCCGACCTTGCCATCTATAGCCCATTGGTAAACGTGAATGTCAACATACAGTCTTCTGTCTTCACAATTTGTTTGTATCCTTCATTTTCATTTGAGCTTTTATTTCATATCTGATTGTCTCTGCAGACCCTCCTGTTTATCCTCATCTTGATGTTTACCCAAGCGCTGAAGTTGTTCCTATGAGCACGCAAGTATCTTGTCGAGTTCCCAATTCATATCCTGCATTGGAAATTTGTGAGTGCCTACACGACTTGTCAATTTGTTGCTCACAGTTGAATAGACTCACCTGTGTATCCTTACTTCTCTATCTGGCCATCCAGAGAGGCGCCAGTGATAGTTCTCCCAGCACGCCGAAGGCAAGCATCTAAGACACACGCACAACTTCATAGTGAGGTTCTCTCAGCTGGGATGGTTCTCGAGCCCGAAGCCCCACGACAGAGGCCAACGAAGTCTCACGCTCAGCTTCACGATGAGGTCGTGTCCACTGAAGTGATCATTTCGAATGCTCCTGCGGTCCAATCTACTCGTCAAAGTCCGGAAATCTCTCCATCTCGCCCACAACAACCACACAAAGATCTGCACACTTCATTGTTCCCAGATGGTTTGGTATCTACTCCGAGCGGCACTGGGGATGGTGTCGTTGATTCTGCACCCCAACAAGTTTTAGACGATCTGCCTGCCCCGCAAAGGCGCCCTGTCTCATCTCTAAGATCCCGACCTGCACCAGGAGCACGGATATCTGTAGCCTTACCTACAAGTGGCGGGTTACCTCCCAACCCAGGATTTCTGCGTAGATCTGTGATAGTGGATAGACCAATGACGGAACCTCCCCAGGGGCCTATTCCGGCTCCCCCTATGCCCGAGAAACCTGTCGTACTTAGCCGCTCCATGTCAGCAGCTGTACGACCACTGGGGTCAAGAAGAGCAGATGTCCCAGACCTTTACCGGGTTGAAGAGCCCTCGGCACCGGTGGACCTACAGAGGTCCCGTTCATCAGTAACATCTTCACGCTCTAAATTATCTATTCCCCCCCAGCCCTCACCGCTAGAGCGCTCGCAATCCGTCTCAAGCCGGCCGGCGCCTCCTCGCAGAAGAGATAGTCTGGTACTGCAGCGTGTTAGAGCTTTGAATGGAAGTGAGTTCATCTCATCTCATCCTTGACTTTACTCTGCAGCAATGCTTATTTGTGATCCCAGATACAGAACAAAACAATGGTGACTTTCAGATAGAGAAGCCCCCTTCCCCGCCGCGCCNTCTTCCGTCTGTTCCTGAGGGTGGTTCCAGAATACCTATGCGATCCTCCAGATTTCCATCATAGAGAGTGACATATGTGATTTACATTTACAACGATAGATGCTACATGTAATGGTCTGTCGTTCTGTTCATGAAGCACCAAAGTTGGTTCAATCATCGTCATCGTCATCGCGGTAAGGTGGAGGTGCTCCGCTAAGTAGGTGTCCAGAGCCAGGCATGGGGTGCTGCTGTATCTGTGGGGAGGTTTCCCGCGACGGGGCTGTTGTACTTTGGAGAGCTGCCGTTGCGCGTGCTTCACGAGCCTGACGTTCTCTTTCATCCACCATCATCCTCGTTCGACGATCATCCATGTAAGCCAATTTTACCTATGTCAAATATAAGGATTGCGTCAGAAATATAGTAGAAGGCCCTAACCTTTTCTGCTGCTGCCGCTGCCACAGCCTTCTCTTCCTTCTTTGCTCGAGCAGCACGTTCCACTTTCTCTGTCTCAAGATCAATAGCTTCCTTGAGTATTGCGGCCCCAATGTGTAGGTCATTCATCTTTCGCGGATTAAACACGTAGTACGGCTGGAAGTTCTCGACCTAAAGACAACGTATTAGACCATGAAAAAGAGGGCAGAAGATGCACAACTACCTCAGGGCGGAATCCAAGCTACAATGTGAACAAGGTCAACACGATTCCACCGAATGTAGAGGATGTATCACCTACTTCGATAGCATATTCAAGAGTGCCTTTAGGATCCACTAGATTCCGTTTTATAAGGGAATTTGTCGGCTTGAAACGCTGATACTTAGGGTTTTCTGGCTCTCTAATGAGATTATCCGCGATGGTTGATAGGGTCTACATGCTAAATGGTTAGTGCCTATGTGTGGCTGACTGAACCTGCTGTCTATTTACTTTGAGTGAAGCAAGGGCTTGATCCTTCGCATTAGGCCTGAATATTCCAGGATCAATGAGTCTTCGGAAGGCCTGTCTCTTCTCATGATCAGCAATTTGTTGAGCAGCAGAGAGTCTGGGATTCTCCGAGCTAGATCTCTGTTCAGCAGCTGCCGCAAGTCGCTGGGCGAGGTTGATCATTGACTGTGATTCTGTGGAGTCCTCCATCCTAGCTCGAATTCGCGTGTAGTTGGGGGTGATGATAAAATGGAGGTGTTCACCAGTATGGTGCAGTACCAGTAACGAGTCAAGATCCACAAACGCGGACGCGGTGCTCTAAATGAACCCGCACTGCCACTACAGTGCCGTATGTTGCCGACGGAGGGCGGCAAGCATAATCAAGAGAAGTGTACAATAACCTGCAGCCCATCCCTGATATGTAAATCGTATTCCACTAGATATATGGTACATTTATCGAAAGACAAGATCAGCCAGCTGTCTAGCGATTTCCCTCCTGGTGTTGTTCAGAACGCCTGTGAAGAAACAGAGAATCGCTTGAAAGTGTATCTACAGAGTAGAGTTTTAGCATAGAACTCGCAGAATACAAAGTAAGTTCATACCCTAGGAAGGCAAGATCCTTACTTGCACCTCCACCCTCCGAGGGTGGTTCTTCTGGTGCCTGATCGATCTCGTCGGTGGGGAAGTAAGAGGTATCAACTATTGACTTCAGTAAAGGAACGAAAGGAGCATCAATCTGTCGTATGGCTTTCCAGTCTACGCCATAGAAGAAAGGGTGTTGCTTGATCTGCTCGACAACTAGTCGACGGTCTGAGGAGGTAAGCAAGCTGTTTACATCGACCTTTAGCAAATAGAAGTGCAACGGTGATGTTGGAACGCACCGACGAATCAGATCTTCAGCCTCTTGGCTGAGATGTACATCATCGGGGAACATCAAATGTTGTTGCCATTGAATGATTTTCGTGTATGTCTCATGTGTGGATTCTGAGCAGAACGGTGGATATCCGACAAGACTTTCAAACATGATTGCACCCAGCGACCACCAATCACAAGAATTGTCATACCCCCTCTGCTGGAAGATCTCGGGAGCAATGTAATCGGGTGTTCCTACCGTTGAATATGCCTTGACGAAGATAAAAATAGGTTAGGTAGGGAGTGAAAGTTATTGTTGTACACACCAATTTTCGACGATTAGCTTTCCATGTGGCGATTTGATCTTTGCTAGTCATTGTAAGGTTAATCGAGTTGACCATAACACTGTTGCGCGAAGCTTGGGCTGCACTGGTAGGAGATTGGGTATTGCTGGTACCATCCAGGAGCTTTTGATAGTAAGAGGAATCATGCTGTTTGTGAAAACCAGTAGAAAGACCAAAATCGGAGAGCTTAACATGCCCATCTTTATCACTAATGTCCAAGATGTGAGATGCAAAGTCTAACATTGAACGAGGAAAGGCACACACATCAAGATGTTGTCGGGTTTGATATCACTGGAGAAGCAAGTAAGACACGGATCCCTTCATGTAGGGTTAGAGGTACCAACCGATGGATAAACCCGAGCTTGTGAACAGCTTCAATGGCAAGTATGCATTCAGCCATATAGAATCTGGTGACATCCTCTGAGAATGTATCGTACTTGATGAGCATGGTCATCAAGTCACCACCAGGAAGGAATTCCATGATGAGGTATAGATAAGAAGGATCTTGGAAGGAATAGTAGAGTTGAACGACCCATGGTGAGTTAGATTCAGCCAAAACATCTCTTTCAGCACGGACATGAGCAAGCTGGGATTTTGTCAATAAAGTGTATGGGTTGGGAAATAGTGGGTGTGGAATACCTGGTCCTTCTTTAACATCTCCTCCTTCTTGAGTGTCTTCATGGCGTAGATCTTCCCTGTATCCGTCTTCTGTACCAACCTCACCTTTTCATGGATCTCAGACCGCGTTCGTTTCCATAATCATATGCGCACCTCTCCGAAAGCACCTTTCCCGATGACCTTGACTGTCCGGAAGTCATCCAAGCCTAATTTTGTCCTCCTCAATCTCAAAAACGTCGACTCTTTCTGCACCAGAAGGGGATCAGTGAGAGAGGCAACCAACTACTGCACATCAACTTGCCTTTCCTAGCTGCAACAGCTGTCGCTGCTTCCTTTCTTCGCTGGTCATATCATCTGCCTGCAGCCGTCGTTCGAGCTCAACACGTCTGGTAACATAACACCCAACAATGGTGAGCCTAATCTCATAATCCTCGTGGCTAATAGGAAACCGACGGACCTGGTGTTCCGTTCAATAGCAGCATCGACTACAACTTTATAGTAGTGCTCTAATTTCATCTGAGCANCCTTCGCTCGAGGGACGGCATCATCGGAAAGTCCGGCGGTGGTACGGTCAAAGTACACATAGTCTGCTGGCTTTCCAGCGCCAGCGGAGGAAGAACTGTTGGACATTTGACTCTGAGAGGATTGGGAACGCGAAATAGCCCCCGGGGCTTGCGTTCGAGAGGATGAGGAGGGGGCACCGTTAGACCGCGAGGGGTATGCCATGATGGGTCGTGATCAAGCACGCACGCCAATTTGTCTTTATAAATGTGGCGTCCACGGCTGGCACTGGGTAACCGACCTCCCCTGTAGGGGTAGGCTAAAATATTGTATCAAGCTATGCAAACTACAGGAAGATAAATACAACTTCATAAGACATATGGTAAACTCAAAAAGATGATAATGTAACTGAAGCAAGAATGAAAGGTAAATGATACAACTAAAAGACATACGGCGTGCTACCTAAGAGAATTGCTCTTCATTTGTTGCCCAACGATCATGGACAACGTTATGTCGCGTGGGAGGAGCAAAGGAAGGATATCGAGGGAATTGCGCTGAACCATTGTGGGGAGGCGATGTAGGGGGACTATGCGAAGGTACTGAATTGGGAGGCCAACGATCTCCTCCCATCGAGGCTCTTGTCCGGTGGTGGGATACATATTCAGAGGAGTCTGAGAGTAAACTAGCAGTCGACATTCTGGGATTATAGTTGATTTGGCTTGTTTGACCAGAAGATCTTCATGAACAGTGTTAAGGTAGTCATATGTAGCAAGTACAAGAGCATCTTACGATCGTGGTCTAGGTTGTTTGCTAGGGGTTACAGTGGTCATGTGCGATACCACAGAGGCGCTAGGGAGTAGAATTAGTTAATAAGTGGTATAGAGAGACAAAAAGAACGCTTACTTGTAGAAAGCTGTTGCATTCGGGGCGCGCTGAGAAGATTCATGAGACCCAGACATTTCATGAAAGACTGTGCGTTTTTCATATGCAAGAGAATTGTTAAACGTTAGACGAGGCATAGGAGAGGATGAATGAGAAGTAGATGGACGTTGATTCGTCCGATGGGGGGTCTCTCGTGTTGTTGGTCGTTGATGATTTCGGGCTGGAACGAGGGGTGTCGGTGGGGGCAATGAAAGAGGCGGTACAAGTCGCGTTTCCTGGGGCCGCTGGCGCACTGTCCGATGATCTATAGTGCGATATCCAGCGCCCACGACTTCCTCAAATGGAGGGCCGTCTAATGATGGACCTACAGCCGTGAAAGCTGGTGGGGGTTCAGACCGATATTCATCTTCATCATCTTCTGCTGGAAATACATGCTGCATCGGACTCGCAATGCTGTCCATAGCTGCATGTGCATACCAATTGGGCCTAGGTTTGGATGTAGAGGGAGATCGTGTGTGTCCTACATTCGATTTTCCTGGCAGTGGTGGTAGAGACCGGGGCGGAGATGCTGCAGAGCGGGATGACTGTCCCGAACGATCCGTCCGCAGCCGCTCTGGAGTTCTTCGACGAGGATGTGAACTCGACGCAGCGGCAGATTCATATTTATCTTCATCCCATTCTTCCCACTCTTCCTCTTCCTCAGTCGGTGGCTGCGATATCGTCAAAGACGCTTGCATTGCATCAGATATTTTCCGATCGAATTCCTGCTCTGAGTACGCTGGCGGGGGAGGCGGAAGCTGGAGGTCATCCTCCATAACAATTTCGAGATGGCAGTAGTAGAAAGCAGAGATAACACTTGTGGGCGTCTAAGTCATATTCCAGTGGCATTTCCATTTCCAACCCTCGCTTCAGGCACACGAGGTTCATGTCAATCTGGGGTCACCAGTCCGAAAGTGATCGGCCTTGGCAGCTCCGTTCATTCTAGAGTATATCGAGTAATCACCGTGTGCACTATGGCTTTTCTCTCAAACCCAAGACATACAGCAGGTCATCTGGGCTCATACAATACTTATTCACACGAGAACTCCTCTGGCTCTCTTAATAATCGGGATAGCTTTCCGTCTGACAGGACCGATCCGAGACGTTTACCTCTGCTCCCGCACCTGTCATGGGCATTCCACGGTAGGACAAACGTTGGTCCAGGGTTACTCAAGGATCGGACACGATATACAACTACACCTCTATTCCTTCTAGATTTGTGCCCTATAAGAAATTGAATATGTTCAGAGAGCGAAAACGAATCCAAGGAAGGAATGATTTACCAGCTTAGGCAATCTTACATAGACATCGGTACCTGTACGAACACGAACATCAATAAATAAAATACTGGCGTACCTCGAAGGGGGACCAAACTTACCCCATCCGTTAAGGGACACCAATTCTAACGAGCCACCGAAATACCTGGAGCCCAAATTTCGCTCATTAGAACAGGCAGACTTGGGATCTCTAAACTCACGTTGCAAAGATGTTGCTCATCGGGAGGCCTATTCCAATCCTCGGTTGGCTCACATCCTTCTTGTGATCAGCTTTCCTGAGCTGCTCTCCAACTGTCGCCTTGACGCCGTGCGGGCTGGCACTGGCAGTGCGCAATGCCCCCAGGCGGGAGTCTTCCATCCGTGTGGCGTTTCGGATATGTGAAAATGAGAAAAGGTCAGAGGGGTGAGAGAACTGTTCGTTGGGTGTCCATAATCCACCACCTAAATAAACATAAGACATTGAGCATAATCAACACACAGAGATAACATGCTGGTACACACCTTGATCAGATATACGGATGCTAACGTCGTTGTCGCCTGCCGAGATAGTAGCACGTATTGGGGGAAGAGCTGAAGCATTGTGGTGGAACACCTGCGTTGCATAAATAGACTGGTTTGCAATAGGTTAGTTAGCACTGAACTCGACAACGGACAAAGTACGACCCACGTTTTTTAATAACTCAAATACGATATACCTTGCGATCACATACTTAACCCTACGGTCTGCTAAAAGTGACTGCAAATGAAGGACGTACTCGAAGTGTTCTCTTATGTACCTGAACTTGGTATCCTCATGCCCGTCCACAATCAGCTCCGGCACCCTTTGATTCACCCTTTTCTCCCTCTCGCCCAATAGCCATGCACATTTCTCTATACACCTCTTCACACTCAGACCGGTGAATATTATACCGACATGAGGATCGTTAGGGTCCTCTGCTGCGGGTCTTGTTCCTGTGTAGAGTTCAGATAGAGCTATGTGGTGTTCTGCAAGAACACGACGAGAGATACGGGAAACGAGCATGCGTTTCATGAAGGAGTCCAGTTGATCTGGGGGTAGATATGGGGAGGCAAGAGATAGACCTAATGTAAGACTCGGGATTGCTGTAGCACTGGTGAAAAACTAAATGAGTACAGAGGTTTTCCAGCGAGAGACTTTGGACTCGCTGTTCGTTCAGAATCCTAGCTAGGAACTTGCAATAGGCCTCGTTCTCTTCTAAAGTTGTTACAGGAGGATAGCTTCGGAACCTAATGCCTATTTAGCATGCATACTGATATTAGGATCAGAGGGTGACTGACTGTTCGAACGCAGACCAATACATCTATGCTGATTTGAGGAAAAGCGTCCCATAATAGCAACAGAGGAGGATGAAGCACCTCGTAGACCTTTGCAACTCCTTCTTGAGTTACCACGACATAAGGTAGACTTTGCAAATCACGAATTCGATGAGCTATCCGCACAGGGAGTTCCGTGCGGACGTAGTTGGCGTTCTTGAGATAGAAAAATGAGCATGAGTCTGAGACAGGAAGTGACAGGCCTAACGTTTATAAGACGCTCAGGGTTTATTGACCTGCCATAGAACACCTGTAGAGTTTTCAATGGTTCAAGTTACATTGAGGGAGTTGTGTGCTATGAAAACACACCAATTGCCTTAGGGTCAATCGTTTCGCTTCTCTTGAGGCATACAATTCAAGTTGTTTGTTCTGGTAGAACAGTAGCTGCGAAGCCTCGGTGCTTCGAAATCGTTTAGAGCGAAGGAAAGTCGGTGCCGACAACGTAGATTGTCGTCGTGTGATACTACTGAACATGATAGAGCTTGAAAAATGCCATGACATTCCTTCAACGCGGAAGGAAGAAGAGAAGGCGGAACGAATGGTCGAGTCAGGTTCAGCACATGATGGATGTATACTTCAAGGAAACTATAACGTAGTTTAACCGTAGGGGGTTGATTGATCTCTGTTATCTTTCTACAAATGATATAATCTACAGAATGCCCTCTGAGCGTAAAGCTCCGATGATCAGGAAGGCTGAGCGTCTGTCGCGTTCGACACCCACCCAATCACCTTTGCGTTGCTTAGGAGGTTCATCACCATAAGAATAAATGTCTTCCTCTGAACTCTCTTCCGCTTTCGCTCTCTCTTTCTCTCGTTGTTTCTCTATTTGTTCTCTTTCCTCTTCTTCTCGATCCCATAGAATGTCTTCCCATTGAGCGTCGCTAATTGTTACAGCAACTGTTTTCGCGTCCCTCATATTAGGCAGTACGGAAGTCAAGAGGTTCGAGAGAAGTTCTGAAGTTCCGTCATTTGTTGGGGAATGAAGGGCAGGTAANGGGAGATATTCCGCCTTTCAGTATGTGCATAATTAAACCAGTAGAAAGAGATGGGGATTGTGGGAACACACCTCTAATAGCATACCTTTCGTGGCTCCGCCTGCCAGAATGACATTCCCGACGCGTACGATCCAATCAGTGCCAATGGCAAATACGAGACCTTCGATAGTCAACTGAGGCCCCGAGGTCTGTGCTCTAGGTGCGGCGCCTTGGGCATTCGACTGGCGGACTGATACCCATCGGGCCTTGAGTTGTGCTAATAGCTGTTCTAATGCAGTGGGAGGTGTGAGGGTTAGGAAGGTGGTGCGAAAGTGAGATGGATTTTGGAAGAATGTAGGGGGAGCCTGGAGTATCGAGGGNGTCTACATCCTGGCGAGTGGGGGCAAGAGGATCTTCGAGAAGAACGAAGACATTTTCATTCATGGTCAGCGCACACATCGTTCTTTCCGAAGGCAGCTGGATGCCGGGGATCTGGCCGAGAGTGGATCGATATGTTTTGACGGATAGATTCCATTTATCTATCGGTGCTCCCTAGCGGCGTGAAGAGAGACCAGTGAAGAAAAGTGAAAGGCTTGTAAGAAATGCATACATTATGATTAAGAGCAATGTTTTCGCGAATGAGAGTAAGACCATGTGTAGGTGCATTCACCCATCTGGCCAGTCTTTACAGTGCGCCTGTGAGAAAACGGAGGGAAACGCGTGAGGAGATGGATGAACAGACCCAGTGAAGCCCATAGCAGAGTACTGTGCTAATGAGGGTTACGTGATCGTGTGTTGTCTTTTGTTGTAGCCGCGATCACGATGCGCGAGTCCGTTATGTCAGCGACTGCTCTTGTTCTTGCCCGTGAACGATATGGCGCGTAAAACAGGCTCGTCCCCGGTAAAACGCGTTTATCACGCGAAAGGAAAGACTATAGGGTCACAGGATACTCCCCAGAAACCACGCACTTCATCCGTCACGCCTCCTTCGACCATCAAGGCTACTCGCCGACGACGAAGCTCTGGAGTGCGCCCGCTAGAGAGAGAAGAAAACGGGGATTCAAGCGAGGATGAGCTGCTGATATCTCCTTCAAAGCCGCAGCCGAAATCCAAGGCGAAACCAATGGCTTCCCCATCGAAATCAGCCAGAGGACGTCCCAAGGTGCCCACAACGGCTGCCAGAGTCACACGCTCAACACCGAAGGGCAAGGCTCAGGCTGCAGCGAGTGAGTCCGATGCAGATGAGCTTGATATGTCCCCTTCCAGAGGACGTGGGCCCGGTCGCTCTGCACGCAAACCTCGTGTCTCTTCACCGCTGAAGAGACAAACCAACTTCGAAAGCCGACCCTCGTCCCCTTCCCCCAGTAAACCGTCCCGCAAGCGCACCCATGAATTATCATCCGATMCTTCTGAAGCTGAGGTCCCAGATTCGGAAGAGGAAGAGGAGGCTCCATCAAAGCGACAAAGACTCTCATCCCCACCTCCCACACTTCCTACCTTCCCAGTCACTCCTGACATTTTCGCGACTCCGAAGAAGAAACGAACTCTTCCATTATTTCCGCAATCATCTCCTACCAGATCTCCCACAAAATCATCACCGTCCAAGAGAGCTTCAGCGCCTTCGTCTCCAACGAGAACCAATCGCTCTCGTGGTGTACCCGACCATCTAGAGGGTTGTTTCCACGCGCAGAAAATCGCCATCTTACGCGCTCTCAGCAACCCCACACAAATACATCATTTGGAAGAGGAGAGCATGAACGTCGATAATGACGATTCTGCAGTAAATCAAATAGCGATAGATCAACTCGGTAGCCTTTTGGAGGGTACAGCTTTCCGGAACGAAGGGAATAGCTGCCTTGTTCTTGGTCCTCGAGGTAGTGGAAAGTCTCAGGTAATCGCCAGTCTTTGTTCGCAGGAGCGATCTATTAACCGTCGCCTTACAGATCGCTGAACAATGTATCCAAAAAACGATAAACGTAGCCAAGAACGCAGGGGAAACGCCGATTGTGATCCGTCTCTCGGGTTGGGTACAACACAACGACAAACTGGCGATGAAGGAAATCGCACATCAATTATATATGCAGACGGGTGCTTCATATCTTGAAGATGAGCTCGGGGAGAATGACGATGATCAAGCTCAGCCTTCTGCGGACGAACCGTTGGCTAATAACGATGATGATGCAGTCGTTCCAGACGACGTTCCCGCCCTAGGTCTGTCTGCCACACATCTACCCATGCTCATCTCCCTTCTACCGAAACTCAGTCGTCCGACTATCGTCATTCTGGACGCTTTTGACCTCTTTGCACTTCACGCTCGTCAAGCCCTCCTCTACTGCCTACTTGATACTGCGCAATCGTGCAGAGCAGAATCTGGTAAAGGTCTCGCTGTGCTCGGCTTGACGACACGGGTAGATACAATCAACATACTGGAGAAGAGGGTTAAGAGTAGGTTCTCGGGTAGGGTCATCCGGACGGCGCATCCTCAGGCAATGGACGGATGGCTTAAACTCACGAGAGAAACCTTTCTCTCCGACATATCTGCGCCTTTGGGGGGATACGATGACGGTGACGAGGAGTCTGCGGAGGATAATCTGGCTGAGTGGAAAGATGTATGGTCAACAGCAGTGGAACAATTTCTTGCTGAAGAATCCACGTTGAAGCTTGTGCGTGAATCGTTCAGCATGACAAAGGATACAAGATTGTTATTCCGAATACTTGTAGGTACCATAAGTTTTCGTCTCTTACCTCTTCTGACCCGCTACTCGAAGCTATCGGTCACTACTCATTTGACACGAACATCGGCATTTCCCAACTCGCAAATCCTCGCAGCAGCAATTCACTCTCAACGCTCAAAGCCACAATTCCCACACCTCTATAGTAAGTCTTACTGAGTACCCGATGGGTACTTTTTTCTGATTGGTATTTAGGTCTTCCTTACCCTTCTTTATGCCTTCTCATTGCTTCCCACCATGCCGAAACCGCTGGATACCCTCATATCACCTTCGAAATGCTTTACGATCTCACACGAACTCAAATCCGTTCCAGTGCTGCTGCCCCTGTCCAAGTGAATGGTGGAAGCATAGGAATGATGAAGATCGCTAGAGCAACGCTAGAAAAGGTAAATCGAGAATATCGCTCATGAAGGGATATGCTTGCTGAAACACAACTTTTATAGTCCTTTGAGAGCCTAGTTGCGGCGAGGGTATTCGTTCCTATTGCACCCCCTTCAGGAACTATCGCGAAGGAATTCGTGAAGTACAGATGTACTCCCACGCGAGACGATATCTCGAAGGCGGTGGCCAAGACTGGCCAGATTGCTTTGAAAAAGTGGTTAACCAAGGGCACAGCGCACAAGTGAACAGCATATTACAATTCAAACACATTCGCAATCATTATCATTAAGAATAATAGTGTAATTTAATATCGTTGTAACCATAACATGCAGAATCCATTCCGAGTCCACTGGGGAAAAGTGCAGCAAAACAATGATAATAATGGAATGACAAAACGAGCGACGGGAAAACGGAATGTAGAACCACAGCAGGGAGAGCGAACACAGGTTACCACGACATACCAACAGGGTCGCCACTAAGAGGGTAGTTGTATGAAATGAAATAGATTCATTGGACTAACATTACTCACCCATACCCATGGTAATTCGGTTGATGGCCACCTTCCTCCCTCTCCTCCAAAGCTTTGAGATGCAGATAACTTGAATCCAGCTCGTACAATCCCAAGTCAATCTCCACGCCTAGAGACGGACTGCTTACCCTCTTTGATGAAAAGGATCCGCTACTTGCGACCGCCTGGACACCGGATGGATCGACCTGTAGCATCGATTTGAAGTTGTCGTTCATATCTCGATATAAACTAGAGTCCCAATGACTGGTCTCTTCTACTAACTCCTTGATGATACCAAGCAGTCCACTGCCGTCGTCCTCATCTTCGTCCACAAGCTCATTCATCTGAGAAAACTGGCGAGGCCTGGGTGTTTCGTCGTTATCCTCCTCGCTCATCGTTGGGCTGGAGAACATGGTGGGAGGAAAACCAAGACCAAGATGAGCGTAGTTGTCTTGCTGTGATCTGGAACCAAGAGAAGCAGCAGTCTCACGGGTATGTCTAGAAGAGGATGCCATATTGAGACTGCTCTTGTTCAGGGCGGCTAGATTGGCAATGGATGGCTCAGGAAGTGTCATGATCCTCAACGGTGAGGGTCCAATCGGAGGGCTCTTCGTAGATCGTAATGAAGTGTGCTTCCTTTTTGCCTTCATTCTGGGGAAAGTGCCTATTCCAACGATTGGGTTCGGCGGTGTGGGGAACGAGGCGAGATCTGGGGAGACTGGGGAAACATCATCTGGCGTAGTAGGTTTCGCCTTCGGAGCCTGGGAAGAAGGGCCTTCAGTGGTCGTCTGCATCGTCTGACCAGAATCCTGTGGGGCGACCAGCTCGGAAGTATCGGGTGATATACGAATGAAATCGAGGGCGGCGGCTAATGCTTGCTCAGGCAATACAGGTCTAACAACAGAATGCCTTTGCTTATCTTTCTTCGAGGATTTCCGAGCAATTAAGGCATACGGGTGGGATATAAAACTGTTTCCGTCGTAGGTATTGGACGGAGTTGACAAGGCTATCATGGGAGGAAGTTCTGGAAGTGGCGGGAGAGTTATGTCACTGATTCTTCGGCTGGTTCTAGGTGGGGTAGGGTTTATAGAGAGTGACATTATCGGGGTATTATCTTTGTTGTAGTCTACAGGATCTGACGTCCGAAATCCAGCGAAAAATGGGTTAGAGTAATTGGAACGACGGCGACTAGAACGGTTGCTTTTGAGACTAGAGTGTCGTTTCTTTGCTTGAGATGAGAGACTGGTGCCTTCGGATACCGAAGACGGGAGAGAGTGCCGCCTGGGATCTGGCTTGATGGTCGTAGTACGGTAATGAGCCGGGGTAGGATACACCGGCGCGACTGCATTGACAAGTCCTGAACTCTTGAATTCATCATTCAAGTTCCGTCCTATGTATCCTGCGCCAGGAGCCGCTTCGAGACCACCGAATTCCGAGATGAATATCTTTTCTTCCGATGGGCGTGCTTTGGTGCTGAAAGAGGAAGATTTTGTCGTACGCGTCCCGGCGTAGGTATAGATACTGGAATGTCCAGACATATCGTCGCGATAATCCATGTTCCTTATCTCCATTGAAGGTGAAGAAAAGAGACCCACGAAAAATCCACTGAGAGTGACCTTCTTGTATGCGGAATTGTAGATCGACGGAAGTAGAGAAGTCGAGGAGCGATTGGACGATACAATTGTCGACCGATCCGCAGCGCCCTGACGAGCTTTGTTCCATCTCCTACGAGTATATAGGCGTTTCAAAAGGGCGAGGCCGAACAAGAGAGAAAAGAAGATTCCAACTACTAGGATAATGCAAAGAGTGTTAACATTGCCCTGTGCCACCAACAAGCGCCTGCTAATAGGAAGTGCCTCAGCAACAACGGAAAATAGAAAGAGAGGAAGGGCCAGCCAAAAGAAAAACATAGTGCATGAGAGAGTTTAGACACTGTCGCGTCGCGCAGGTGGAGGCCACAGTTCAACTCCCAACAAAGGGAGTTTTTGATTGGAACTTGACTGGAATCACATGACCCCGTCAATATGCCACACTTCCTCATGAAACCGTGGGACCTTAAAGCTCAAAGTTTCAAGGCACACGTTCTCTTATCAGGTCAAGGTTTCCTATTACTTGAGAGGGACTGGTAAACGTGTGGTCGAAATCAAGTTCCAAGTAATCAAGTTCAGTCATTGTTGTTACATTCCGTTGTGTTTCGTATCTGTCTAAGTGGCTTTCTAATATTCACCGTACTGCCCCAAAGATTCATGGGCCTGTTTCTCAGCTGAGGGAATAAATGTGGTTGCCTATGAGCACCGTCCAGATATTCGAGATTTGACAGGACTTACCGTGATGTTTCGTTTTCTCTTTGTCGACGTAGTCAAGCTGCATCATGTTAATGAGTTCCTGGGATTAACACAGTATCAAACACCCTTACCCCCTTGGTTTCAACGATACGGTCCACAAATGCTCCAGCGAACCCAGCTCTGTCGTGCGGGTCAGAATAAGAAACCTAGTCTGGGAGTATTCTCTTACATGATTTCCTTGGCTTTAGCATGCGAATCGGGCTTCCCGTTAGCTGCGACATGGTTCTCATACGCCTTCGCAGCCTGTGGTCATGGTCAACAGCATGAAAGAGTTTATTCGAGCAGTATGCACCTCGTAAGACGCTGCTGCTGCAATGAGCTCATGAGAAAGCTCTGCATTGTGAGGTGCGTTTACGACAGTGTCGTACGCTTGTGCCTCGTCAGAATCATTGCTAAACCATCCCATGTTGGCAAAATATAGTGAGTTCAGGAAGGTGGGTAAAGAAAGATGGATGATGATGATGGAGACGTTGGATGAATTGGGCCCTTTATATAGTGCAGATTCCAGATAAATTTGGATTTCAGTAAAAATAGATACCTAGCTCTCGCTTGTATGTCTAAGAATATTGCGACCTCTATAAATAGAGGGACACGGGCGCCCCCCTCTATGTGCGCAGGTGGGAATTGAAAGTTGAAACACACTAAAAATATGTGATCATGTCTCAAAGGAGGGGACGTGGGGGCAGCATATAACGGTGGATAAGTTGACTATGATTGAGATTATAGTCACTACATGGCTGCGTAAGCGCTCGTTATTTGGAGTACTGAACACAAGGTGCAATAAAGCGTATTGTCAGTGATTAAAATGCTGACACTACGCCAATCCAGACCCGCGTATTGTTACGCCAGTCATTCTAACAGGATGCCTAGCAATGTTTCAAACTTCTCGGCGACATTTTTTTTAGAATAACGGTGATGGTAACCTAATATATATCTGATTGTAATCCTGCCACTACTGCAAGAATTATCTAAATAATGGAAGCTCCGGAATCAGTAATGTTTCTTCAGATATTTACCAGCCCATTATCTAGCCATTATTCTGTCGTAATCACAAATATTGTCACTATCGTGTCAAACGTTCCGTCAGCATCTTGGTAGGATTGTGGCAAGATCAAGGTAGAATAATCTATACTCAAATACTGTAATGTTATTTCGGATCCTCGGTAGTGTTCTGAAAGAGAAATAATTGGTGCAAAACTCGATCATTAATTCAAATTCTGTAAGGAAATTGAACTAGGGTATTGTAAAAAGAATGGTACCAACAATACTGTGTCAATGTTTCGAGTTTTTGCAGCACAGCATACCGGGATCACGCCGACAAATTGTGCCCGAACATCCGGCTAGCCGCGCCTCAATCTCCGGATGGCATCTTTACAGCTCTGCGTTTTCGGAGCAACTTTTTCTTTCAAAAATAAATGAATAAATCCTTGCTTCGGGTGTCTATAGCTAGCTATAGCCACCTCTTGCGTGTACGCAACGTTAATTACGGTTCTCTAGTCCAGAATTCCATAACCCCACTTTTGGTGAATTGCCGAACGAAAGTGCGACCACGGATGGCACTCACTAGTAACTAGTGGGACTTCACTCTCCAGAAATATACTACACCCAAAAAGATTTCACGAGGGCATCATCTGAAGCTCAGTGAAAACAAATCTGAGTATAGAGTGAGTCTTTATACTACGGCCAAAGCAACACATATATGGGGCAATGGGCCGCTTTCAAAAGGGGTCCCAATGTTTATACTAGCACGTACATAAGTCGAAGGCATGGCCACAGAGGAGCAGTGGCGCCGGTCCTGAAAGTGGGCATTAATGCATTCGTGAAGGGAGCGATTTTTAAAATTTCTGCTCCGATTTCTTCTCCGTCGTGTCCGTACAGGTTCATGAGGTTACTTACCGAAGTTAAGTTGCCACAAGATTTGGTCAAGCTTCTTTCCCTCTCTTCGAATTCAATGATGACGGAATCTACTCAAGGCACTCTACTTATATATGTGTGTGTTTTGAGATCATGGTTGATAATTCACTCTTTCCCCAGAAGATTTTCCCAAAATCAACAAGTTGCATATGTGATATAGCACAACAACAGGAAATTTATATTGAGAGGTGTTCAGACACTAGGAATATGGTGTTGTACATCTATGAGCATAAGATCTGAACAACATTAGTTATTGCTCTACATTTCTCAAGATCTAAAAAAGAGAACAGGGCGAGCATACCAATTCTAACTGGGAACGGGCCAGAGATTCGAGTGAATGGGTCACTATGGAGTGTGACACGTCGCTTTCCACCAGCTCTCATTGCATCAAGACCTGGAATGAGTGTCCCATCCAAACATGATATTATAGCTTTGAGGGGTATTCAGCGCTAGCAGACTTTCAGACCTCAACTCGCAGTAAGACATACATGGATGGATGCTTGCTTCTTGATTGACTCTACAACTGAGCTAACTGGCAGATGAGACAACGCCTACATAAACAGAAAATCACTGACAGGAATATCGGACGGGGACCCCTCAAGGAGTTTATTGTTGACATCGTAGATTTTGTATGCAAGTGCTGCATAATACCCTGTTTTGACCGCAGTGCCCTGGCCCATCTCAATATCGACAACATCGGGTGTCATTTGGGAATATGAGCTTGAACCACTTGTCAGGGGGAATGACCCAGGGAGGTTGCCGTCTATGTCATCGTTTGTGTCTGTCAAGTCGGGATACCGTGGAATAGAGTCTCCTGGCTTTCGGAGGAGGGGGTAAAGAGGGATACGCGAAATCTGTTTCATGGCTGAATTTGGTTCAGCGATTGCACTAACGCTGAAGAGAAAAAATGGGGGATTCAAGCCCTCATTCATATGCAGATTGATGTTGAAATAGAACGCGCCTTCCTTGGCCGGACGTCAGATGTGGCGTGTAGAATCCCATAAGAAAGACATCACTGGGAGTAAAAATGAAAACGTGGATGCGAGCTGGAAGGAGAAGGAGATTGTACATACTGAGGTCCAACTGCTTCGATGCAATAACCGCCAGTAGGGAGAACAACATTGAGTGCGACGTTGATGATCTGTAAGCCCTCGGGGATCAGTAAACAATGTTGAAGGGATGCTGCCATTTCTGCCCACCTTCCTTGGAATAAATGAACACACAGGCAGACGAATTTCCTGATTTACTGGTGTTGTGAACGTCAGATACACCGTGGTAGGCTCAGTCGATGGTGAGGTGGATGGTCCCAATGTCGCGCTCGTCACTTTTACCTCAGAGCTCAACTTGAGCGGAGTATCCCCCGCCGAGGATCTGATATGAGCGCACCTATCTCTTTGCGATCAGGAAATAGTGCACTAGATACATATATAATAGAAGATCAGAGCTCACCAGATGTTCATGACGCAAATTCGAACAGTGAACAGAGTTGCAATTGCAATGAGCCAAAGAATGAATGTTTCAATCTATTTATACGAAGTTTCGTGATTAGTATACCTAATTAATTATAAGACCTGGGCGGAGACACTATAATGGAGCGGACAATAGCCCGAGCCATGTCCATCGCGATCGTGTAGTCAATGTTCACAATTCGATTCAGAGGCGGTGTGGTGTTTGAAGCGGCGAGTATGCCGTGCTGTATTCGGCATTTGAGTGATCCGCTACGGCCCTCCGTGTGGCGCCTTGCGGCGCCCGCGTATGCGTAGCGTCGACAACGTCTTGACTATGTTGCGCTCGGCCTTTTACCCAAGACATGACCGCCATTAAGACTTGTAGCGGAAAATCCTAAGTGCAATTTCGCATGGCGAATTCGAAGCTGTAATATTGTAACCACATAGCGTGCGTGCGCAACGCCGACAGAGCTTACATAATGTCATCAAGTCCCAACACGGACCGTCACCAACCGGTGAATGTTTACACTATCACTTTATCCCTTGTATACTGTTTGTCATCTACCTCTCAGAAATTCAGCTCAGATTCGGGACTCAGATGTGGCCATCGGAGCAAACATTCTTACAAAGTCCCCTTAATCAGAGGGCCCCAACGAGTCCGACCATCCCCCCGAGAATTGACGGCATAGTCCACAGGTGAGGGATAGAGAAAAGTCTCAGAGAAGAAAGTTACTTGCATATGCCATCCGAGCTCTGAGGCTCTATGTGTGTTAGTTCTTGCTTGCTATGTGTTTTGTGAGCTCCCATGGCCAAGATTCGAACTGACACTTTTTCACCAGCAGTACCTCTTTCTAATTTTCCCAAACCCTTAGCTGCGCAGAATACTCTACGTTGACATCCGGCCTACCGTTTGGATTTGATTTCCGTCATTGTAAGGCTCGATGTCCCGTTTTCGGTACGTTGTATCGTATCTCTGGGTACTTAAACCACTATTCACCCACGCTTCAACTCCTTCCTGCATCCGAATTCACTCCCCGTGATCCCTCTCAATGACACAATGAACGAACGTGGTTATCTTTGCGCCGATCTTAGCTACAAATTTACTATCTATCGGAGACAGGGGTTAAACCTATAGAGATCACGCTTCGTGTAGGCCTTGTATAACATCTGGTTGATAAGACACTGTTACTCATGCTTATCTTACAGTGCAGTAGCGACAATGATTGGAAGAAGATGACAGGATCCAAGACGTGTCGCGCGATGCGCGATGCTGGTCCTACAAAGCTCGAAGACCAAAATCTACGAGATCACTGCAGCAAGGACTGTGCCAGGAAACTAACGCTCGAATGAGACACGACCGAGCTCCTTCATTCGGCATCATCAAGTTCGCCAACAAGACCGTCATTTGCACCCCATCCTTCAGTCACTTTACGTTCCTCTCTGCCCATACCTATTTAAATAACTCGGTCTAAACCATACTCTCAATATCATCGAAGTGTTCAATTGTCAGTTTTTCCCTTCGTCGGACATGGACTTCACAGAAGCTGGGAAACTACTCGAAGATTGTTCGCGTGAATTCTTCGGGTGGGTATGCCATGGAAAGACTAGATATGGTGTGCACATTGTTGGGTGGTTATGGTCTGGTATGTTGACCCGTCTACTATATCTCCTCGCGATGTCCTGCTCATCGTTTTCGGCTTCTCTGGGGTTTCGTCCCATAATTTCGGCGGGCTTCTTGTTCTTTTCCGCTACTCGGAGTCGGTACTGTGGACGGGATGGAGATGTGCTCTCGACGGACTCACGCTCTTCTCTCTCCGACCTAGAGGCCCTTCGTTATCAAGATCTAGAGAGGTGGTAGTCCTCACTTGATGCTCCATGATTATTGTTGCTTGATTAGGGCATCGAGCGGTGCATATCTATGGTCGATAGCTGCAATATAACTGGAAATATGACACGCTGACTTAGGCCAGCTACACCAACAGGAGAACGAGTAACAATTGAGAGAGAGCATCGAACACTAGTCTTCCGCTGGGACTGAGTTTCGGGGTGGGTACCATTGTGCGTTTCTTCCTCTCGTGTTTGTGTATCAATAGCAGCATATGGAAGAAGTGAGCCCATTGAGCTGATGGTAGTGTCTCTTAGTGGACCTGTCATTCTAGCTCTGCTCCCCAGATTGGCTTTGGTCTACTAATATGTTTCCACTCGATACGCGCGTGGTATGAATCACATTCTTGTTAGTAGAATGAAATGCGTGAAGACTACTTAGATCTAGAGTCTACGCCGCAAGCAAGGATTGAAAATATTGATATGATGTTGGCCTTTGCTTGCAGCATGTTTGTCAGTTAATCCACTCATTGGTATCACTTCACACTTTCCAATATGTCGCGCCTTGGATTAGGATATGAAGTATAACAAAAAGTAGCCCAACGTCAGTCCCTGATGGTATGTACGCCGAAACACACCAGGATGCAGCGTGCCCCAGATAATTATAAGTAGGTGCCGCCAAATCCGACCATTTAAATTTGTGACATTTCGCGATCGGTCACTTCATTGGAATTTCAATTGCGCATGCGGGTTTCGGATCGGCGTCGAGGACTCATATTCAGATATATATATATATAACACTTCGCGATCGGCACTACATCTAGCGCTGGGTTGGAATCACTTCGGCCGGTGTGATCAATGTGAAATTCACCCACCCCTGTTGTGAGGTATTTTTCACAGTGTTAAAAACTGTGAAATACATGAGTCACGTGCATTAAGCAACAAAAAAATTCTGCGCCCAGTGCAAGTTTAACTGAGAAAAATGCCAAAAATCTACTTAAGAATAGCAGAATACAACATTTGATGTTATTTCTCCCCATTATAATTACTATTCTCAAGCGGCATTGAATGGTAAACAAGCATGGATGGTGTGCCACATCATGTGGCGCTAAAGCAACCCTGCGAAACGGAACTGGCTAGCTCATTCCACTCTTGCAGTTCGTTTTCCTATGAAGTTGTATCAACTTCAATCTTCATATAGTGCTGGAAGTATCCTTTCTCCATGAATTTATGGCCAGGCATGCATTGTTTAAGAATTGATTCTCACATTTCTCACATGGGGTTCGGGAACCCCTCCGTGTTATTAACGTTAAAAACATGTCAAAAACGTGTGAAAAATTGATTTGTTTTTTACATTTTTGTTTTCAACCCAGCGCTANGACCCAGTGCTTTAGGGATCAGGTACTAGTCATCGATAGCAGTTGGCTCGGCATAAGTGCGATGAACATAGAAGAGATGAAGTGGTTTTTCATCAAAGCGTATGAAGCTTGGCGTGTGATACCCGGTGTTTCGTCAAAATCGATCACGGACCGTTTCGGGCCTGTGATAATTGATCGTTGCTATGGGAAAACTACAGAAACGCGACTTGCTTCCTGAGATATGGCAGTAATGCAAAGAACACTCATACTTAACTCATACTCACTCTCTCCCAAGAAAAGCAGAGGGTGAATTGTATGGGGAGCTAACTCCGACACAAATGTTACAAAACTGTTTGGTATATCTTTGCTCAACGAGTGCAGAGGTTTACAACAGTACTGGTATATGGTACTTTACAAACAGCGGATCCATTCCATTCCATTTACAATGGGGTATATGATCCTAGACGAAGCACAGGTTAACAAGGTATAAGGGTGAACTGAATGCCACTCACAAGTAGATCAATCTCCGTCGCAGGAGACGAAGTTGTTTCCACTCGCACCGGTGTGGGTGATGGTCCTGATAGTGGAGTCTCATTCAGAGCTCTAGAGCGAAGCTGAACAAACGGGATACGCACGCGCAGTAGGTACCGTCATCAGAGGAGAAGACAACACGGTCAGCTCCAGGAGATCCACCGGTGTAGGTGCCAGACTTGAGGATAGGCCACTGGCAAATAGAGAAGGGATTATGTGAGGCATATTCGCGGCTATGAAGGAAGAAGGCCCACCTCCTGGAAAGACGACTTTCCGGTGCAGTATGTCTCCAAGCCTTCCCTGTTGTTGAAAGTGTGAGGGTAGCTGTCTACATTGCGCAGAGTCGGTCAGTATAAAAAGATGAACATGACCGGGGAGCAAGGACTTACTGCTTCCAATTGGGCTTCCCACTCGGTTCCAGCCAGCAGCGACAGCAGACTTCACATTGGCAAGAGTGTAGACGTTGCTACCGCAGGTGACATCACCTCGAGGCCATGCACGTCCCTGCAGGGGAGACGCAAACGCGCTGAGGCCGGAGAGGGCAACGGTGAGAACGAAGAAAGACTTGGAGAACATGGCAGAACAAGACTGGGGCGACCAATGTTATGCTCCAGCAAAGATGATCTTCCTTTATACCATGAACAGGCGGAGCACCCGAAATGGAAGCAGATATGCTCAGAAAGTACAACGTGCTCATCTGACTGAAGCCGAGCTGTCTTTCAATCAAGATAAGACACGTTCGCCACATGCAAATGTCGTGCACAAGGTTAACCTCCCGCATCGAAACCGTGTGGGCTCAGGTTCTGGGATACGAGCATTCATTATCGCTCATTAACGGACGCTTTTCGATGTCGGAAATCCTCAGATAAGTCGACTGTTGCCTTGTGGAGGTCAATCAAATGTTACCGAAACGCATTGCTGAAAGGCGGATGCCCTTGGATGCCCAGAGCGCTCGTGCGAAGGTGGAGCACAAAATTGGGTCCAACAGTGGTGAGCATCCCGAATCGAGAGCATTCTGATAGCGAGCTGGTGGATTCGAAAGACAGTTCTGCTAGTGAGTATAACTAGGGGAATTTCCTCTAGTCAGTTGGAGTCTACTAGTACTCGTAGTCCAGTTAAGTATGTTGCAAGCAAGTCTGATAAGAAGAGTCTAAATTATGCTCGAGGATGATCATGAATCATGATCGAACATGATCATCGTCAAGATTCCGGTCCGCGGGACCCCGCCGAATGCAAAAGATAAGAATAGCTCACTGTTGTCTCCTACTTACTTAGTCCTCGCTTCATTTATGTTAAAACGACTGTCTATAGGTATGCTGAAACTAGCCATTGCTTGAGACTTGAGGTGCAAGAATACCAGCAATAGTTGAAAAGTGGACAAGGTGTTGGGTTATGCAGGGCTATTCAATTTGCAACAGGAAATAAGGAATTTGGTCACCACATGTGGCGCGATCCTACATGGCAGCCTTCTTCTAGTAGACAGTCCTCTAAACAAGCCACTGAACAAATTCCAGACTCTATGCATTGGTTATCAGCCGAATTAGCTCTTTCAGAAGTTCGACCTAGCAGATAAGTAAGCCCAATGTTCTGTTGTGATCGCAAAGGTTGCGTAGACTGGGGACTCACACCTCAATGGAGGCTGCCAAAAATTGGTAGTAGTACCTAGCCTGCTATCTTCAGAAAGCACACACGGACATCTGGAAACCGACCAAGCTGAATAGTACACTGTCGTGAGATCCTGACGCCTAGCTTTCCTCATAAGTGACCGGATATAATTGCATTCAACTGTGTCTTGTCATGCGGCATGCCATCTCAAAGTATTTCTTGCCCAACGATGCTAGATGTAGATCAAACTGCCGAGCATTCCTTGACGCGAAGGCGATGGGCACGCAGGATATCCATTCCACCGTTTGGAAATGAAGGGCCCATTAGCCAAAGGTGTCTTTCCAACAGTGAAATCTCAGTCGTTCAACGTCTTTTCAGTGCTAGATGCCCGTCTCTCGTCTACGAGAGAGAAGCCCATGAGCAAAGGCCGTGATGCGCCAAGGTTCGCTACGCGGTCTAGACTCTACAGATTCGCTGGAGTCCAACGACAACGCACGCCTTCGTTGTTACGCGGAAGGCCAAAGATATCTATCTGCTCAACGGATAAATTTCCGGAAATCGTGATACAGACCTGGTGAATGAGCTGCACAGATATATCAAGGATCTCCCGCTCACCGTTGCCTGCGTCCAAGCACGGCCAAGTATAGCATTCGCCATTCTCAATGTCTTGGGAGGTAGGATACGCGTTGGAAGAATGAAGTCGACCTGATGGAATCAGCATAGGCAAATCACAACCRTATCCAATGGCTTGGGTATAAAAATACTTTGCGCAGTCTACTTGAGTGTTTCCAAGGCAGAGGAAGGTGCCCGTCACTCGTGTCATTACATCTCTTGTGTACCTACATACAATGAACCGGACAAAAATAAACCTGAGAAGAAAGGAAGGGACAGCAACAACCACACGCCATCGCCCCATCACACACTTCTCCTCCATCATAAATAGATCAGAGAAGGGAAATTAGGGCAGCACCTAAAACGGCGGCGAACGTGCCTGCAATATGAACAGTGCTGATGGGAGCAGAATTGCCAAACTGTGTCTTTATTTGAGCACTGAGTGATTTGCAGGAGGACTCGTAGCCTGATTATTGGAATGAGATGAGTATCACAAGGAGATGGAAGTGAAACKCCGGCACGTACTCTTGAAGACAGCTTGCTCGACAGTCGAATCAAGGACGCTCAGATTGACAAGACAGTCGGTGCAAGACCGTATACTGTCGCTAGTGGCATCGGTACAAACGCAACTAGCCACGGTACAGTTCTACGATGTCTCGGTCAACAATTGGAATAATGTGTATGGGAGCTGTTCGAACGTACTGTCACATCAAACAAAACCTGCTCAGTGCACTGATTTTGACAATCTGAGGGTATGTTGGATGTAGGAATCGTCGAGAGATTACGGCTGGGGGGAGGGGTCGNGGAGTACCATAAGTTGGGCGTTCGCTATTCATGACTTGTTAAGGTGTTGTACTTCAGATATCTTATAGATACACACCTCCATGACCAGACAACAGTAAACCAGTTACAAAGACGAAAATGTGAACCATAGCAGTGAAAAGAGAAAACATTGCGATTTGTTGAATGTGTGTTCCAAGTTTAAGAAAGTTGTTTCAAGAGAGTGTGTCTAGACCTCACAGAGGTGAACGAGAGGGCCTGCCAAAAGAAAATACTCAAGAATGAGTGGCTGCAAAGAAAAGAAGATGAAAGATCGCTTGAAGCAGCGTTACCAAGCGAGCCTTTGAAGTAGTAGTACAGTATTTATGGATGAGAATAATCATCCTGATGCAGCCTGATTTCGTCGTCATGTTTGGCGGCCGATTCGAGGCCTAGGCCCTCGATCAAGGAACCACTGACTAACGAACCCATTGTCAGAAAGACGTACTGATGACTCACAGCAAACTTCCTCCGCGGACGCCACAATTTACAGCATATCAAATCCCTCGTATTAGGACAAGCGCACCGCATTCCAAGTCTTCAACCAACAAATCAGGACTTGAAGCTAGATAGGATTAGATACACAGAATTCTACGGCGACCACACCGAGATAGCCCTCGGAAGTTCACGGAAGCCAACCGCAGCAACCTGAGTGATTCTGGTTGGGTAGNCTACCCAGTTCTTATTGGACGCCACAGATACGAGCACCGACTTCCAGTTGCGATGCCTACATCCTTATAATAATGTATGTATAGAGCGAGGTAGCTTGGACTAACTTACTCCACTGATAACCAGTGAGTCCGAGTCGCAGTACGTGGATATCACTCGAGTCTTGCATGGATCCTCCGCCATTCTGTGAACGCTGACAAGCGTGTGGAGCAGTCCTCCTGCGAATCATTTTCTTCTATGTACACTATGTACACGCTCTTGGTCTGTGACGCGCGCGATGACGGTCGCCGCACTGTCAAAGCCGTACCGTATAACTTGCGTTGAAGTGGCTGTATTTATGTTATTACCCGCCGTCGATGTGGGACGTGTTCATTTGGTCCGCAAGCGAGCATCCAATGCAAAAGAAGCCTAAAGATAAGCCGCACATCTCTAGAAGAAATGACATTGGAATCCGATCTTCACTGTCCCCCTCGAATAGAAGCATAACATTCTATGCAGCATTGTTTACCCTCAAGCGAACGTAAAAGAAATATTCCACGCCACCCGTTTGMTATCCACACCCAATCGTGTGGCTATTCTTTGTACCCGTTTTTCGGAATGCAGGACGAAGGCCGAATGAACCTAAGGATGTCCTGAGTACTAACTTCTGGACAAAAMCATCAACCCAGTGCGATCCAAGAACTAATAATTGGACAATATAACAACAGTATATGACAGATAAACAATTACTTGTCAGAGAAAAAGTCCACAGTTACATATATAAACCTGCCAATTATGAAGACAGGGCGGCCAATGTGACGCGTAGGAACTTTTCTGGATCTTCCCAATGGACCTGATATCAGTCGTACAGTGAACAAATTGACCCGCTGAAAAAGAGTTTAAGAACTCACAAAATGATTTGCGTCTTCGATGTGAATGAAAGACATGGGACGGACACTCTCTCCAGCTCTTCGCCTTCGCAAGTGCTCTCGTTCGACTTCCATAAACCCCCAAACTGTGATCCACTGCGCTCTGGTGCAGACACCGTAGACGATCTTCAGTTGAGGCAAGATATCCTGGGCAAGGCGTTCATCAAATAGAGCTCTGGTCGTCTGATTATAGAACGCAGTCTGGACGTCGATATCCCGATAGTCGAGTATTTCAGCTGCGGCCGGAATTGGTTCACAATGAACTAGAAGCTCGGGATCATAAATTGAAGGTGATGTGCCTTGTCTGCTGTGAATATCAAGACCAGAAAGAGTTCGACAGGAAAAGTCAGGGTGCTCGTAAAACCCGCTGACCCAGACTCCGAATGTTGCCACGACCTCCTCATGCGAGTGTAGCGAGGAGTCAGTAAATGGATCATAAGCATCGTCTGGCACAGGATAGCCAAACGCAGTCAAGGGTGAATCTGTGGACAGTGAGCAGTTGATGATATATTAAAACGATGCACTCATACCATAGATAATCATCCGCCTTAGATAGGGACGGAGTCTATCGTATGCCGCTGTTGGGATAGCATCGGGTTGTCCTAGCAGGGTCAATGTCGTGGCAGTCCCCATCGACCAACCGACAACAGCGATCCCGCCATGCTCTCCGTCCACTGACGTAGGTGGGATCTTCAAGTTGTCGATCATCCATAGCAGCAAATTAACCATATCCAGGGCTAGGAGACGAAGTCGAAAGGGATCTTCATGTGTCGAAGGGGGTAGTGGCGACGACCCAGCGTAGTCCCGTCTATTTACAATGACGACGCGGATATTGTGCTCCGGCTGCACAAGTCGTAGGAGTCGCTTGAAAGAACCTAAGATGGTTGAGCTAAGACGCGAATTAAAAGAAGACGCGGAAAGTGACTGACCTCCATTGAATGCAGAACCATGAAAGAAAATTAATGTCGTATAGTCTACCGAGTTCTTGACCGGGCCGTTGTCGATATAGGAGTAGTAGGTGCCTTTGGAATCAATAAYGGCGCGTGAAGTGGCCATGGGAGTAGCAAGGCTAATGTTGTTCAAGCTCGCGTGTCTCATCATACATACTTATATAGGTTTGTGGAAGAGATGAGGATCCGGAGAAWTTTCTGTGATTCGTGCGAACGAAATTGGCAGCCAGGGTCGTTTCTTCCGCGGAGAAGAAAGAAATCTCGTAAGGAGAGGCCCAGGAATCTAAAACTCAGATAGAGAGATAACGTAGACAATACGCTTGAGACATGAATGAGCGCCGCCGGAACTAGGGGTGGCCTAGATGGACATGGACAAGACGTGTGCGTATGTTTCAGCAAGAGAGGATGGGAGAGTCTAGAGATACACGTCAAAGAGGGAAATGGTGAATCATCAGCACCAGGTGAGAAAACGAGGGACAGCCCTGAACGCCTCACCTGGGGCTACCGTACCGTGAGTCCGTGACAAAGTCACATTTCCAGGTGGCCTTTCGGAACGGAAGGATCGGACGGAATCCTGACCCTTGTCATCTTGATCTTAACCAGCATGGCGCAGGCACTAACCACTACCAATCTCTCATGTCTGCACCTAGTTTCGAAGGGGAAAGTTCGAGACATATACAGTACCTCNTCTGCGAACCATCTACNTTTTGTGGCCACAGATCGTATTTCTGCATATGATGTGATCCTGAAAAATGTCAGTCCATTGAATAAACACCGTGTCGAAAATTTCTGAAGGAGTCGTCGACACTAGGGGATCCCCGAAAAAGGAAAGCTCCTGACCAAGATATCCCTCTTTTGGTTCCAAAAACTCGCGGCGATTATCCCAAACCATTTTGTGACCGCGACAATCAAGGAAATGCCGGTGGAGGTACAACAGTACCAAGACCAATTAGATGGCCGTGCAATGCTTGTTACAAAGGCTAAAGTCGTACCTCTGGAAGCAATTGTACGAGGGTATATCACGGGCACGTTTTCCCAGCCATCTCTGCCCCAAATAGCCTGATACCTTCGTAGGATCGGCCTGGTCTGAGTACAAGAAGACTGGAACCGTGCATAGTATACCCCTTCCCGCTGGCCTCGTGGAGTCACAAAAGCTCCCGGAACCATTGTTCACTCCTTCAACAAAAGCAGAACAAGGTGAACATGATGAAAATATTTCTCCAGAACGAGGTCCGGCAGTGTTCTATCTATCCCCTTGCTTTCCGTTCTTTTCAGCTGACCAGATCCACCTACCATGTAACAGCTGCGGAACTCATAGGGAAGGACCTCTATGCTCAGATTTCTGAGACAGCGCTGAAGCTGTATTCTGCGGCGTCAGAGCATGCCCTCTCCAAAGGGATCATTCTCGCTGACACCAAGTTTGAATTCGGTCTCATCTCATCCGGCTCCTCTACGTCTCTAATCTTGATCGATGAGCTCCTTACACCAGATTCGTCTCGATACTGGCCATTGGAGGGATATGAGGCCGGGAAGCCTCAGCCCAGCTTTGACAAGCAGTACCTCCGTGACTGGCTTGTGGCACAAGGCTTCAAAAAAGGGTTAGAGGCGGGTAAGGACGGCAACGGGTGGACCATAGACAATGTAGTGGTTGAGGGAACCAAAAAGAGGTATCAGGAGGTCGTGGACATGCTGATCGACCCGTGAAATGTTTGAGAAGGAAAGAGGGAATTTAATTGTAAACGTATCGTTATAACTCAATAATTTTGAGATGCAATCCGCCCTCTTACCCCTTGATCTCTTGCTAGCCACCATTTCTGCGACAGTGTGACTGCATATACACTGTTCAGCGGCATCAAAATGTCACCTCGCGAGGACTCCCAAGGGGAAAGGCTACATTCTCTACGGTGGCGTGGGTTGATATGTGCAACGGAATCAATTCCGCATCTGCTACACGGACATGCATTGATAGTTCCACGCACTACTAGACACTACCGGAGAAACGACTTCTCCATCTTCTCCAGGTAGGAATAGGATGATAGTCCGCCTCGACTGAATGCTTCACCCAGTCCAGAAAGACTTCGAACGTTCACACCATGAGCTTTACATCAGCTACAAGGACGGAGATACATTCCCTAGCTCCGTTTCTTTCGCGAGAACATCTTCGAGTAGCTAACCTATCTTGCATCCCAATTCACTTGCTCTTCCGTTAGGCACTGACGGGGAACAACGAGAATGTATGAACCTTTCGCCAGGATCTACCCATCAAATTCTGACTGGGACTTAGGATCGATATATGTGGTTCCCCTCGACCAAGGATCCTGCTCCGCTGCTTACATCCAACGCCCGTCTCCGGCTTATCACTTCCATGGTGCGTTGCAATAGGTACCCATTCCATGAGCGAATCTTCATTTTTCAATATCTTGTCCTTGGTGACGTCGTATCTGTTCCTCCATAATCCGGGTACCTGAAGGAACGGAAGAATTCCAATCATCAATTCAAAGAAGGAGCAGATTGTCGGTACCTGGGCTGGAAGTGCAATATTCGAAGACAAAGAGAGACTCTTCTCATAGTACTGGGCCTGGACAGATCAACCAATGTGGTGGGTGGGATGAACATGCACGTTCGCGCCGACGTCCTCGTCAGGGTGTTCCATCTCGACCCGTGGTGCTCCAGAATGTCAGGGTCGCCGACGCCCGAATTGTATCCGCACCAGGAGTATGTTGTGTGGCGCAAGTGATTATCCATCCTCGGGCATGGTCTGGCATGGCTCCGTCTCGAATTTCTTGTGCTACATTCAAAGGCGTGTTTTTTTTTCGTCTTACGGCTGCTGATATCCTCATCTTGTAGTCTAGAAGGTGAGACACAGATCAAAATTGGATATGAAAACACCAGCAAAGCTTTATCATCGCAACAGCGGACTCGCAGCATATTGACAAGAGAGCAGGTCAATTCGTGATATTCCCGGGTATGCTATGAGTAATGGCATCAGCTTCTATGTCTTCATTAATCATTAAGTACCAACACAAACGTAGGGAACAAACAAAGTTACTTCTCTTTCCTATCCCCTCTGTGGAGTGGGGACATTGAGCCTGCTCCTATGATAATGGACGCGCAAAATCTTGAGAGACTAAGAGACCAGTATCTCAAGGAATACGGGCCTGGTAAAGGCCGCCTCAAGGGGAGCTCAGAGGATAGGCTTACTTGGTTGGTCTTGAATCCAAGTTTCGTACGTGCACTCTATATCTTGTGCTTCCCCATATGTTGCTGAAAAACTACTAAGGTATGCAGTTTCTGCAAAGAGAAAGGTCTGGAGTGCTCAAGAGATCCCGATAAACTGGGTGCGCTGAGATGTTATCCATGCTCAAAACGGAACCATCAAGCAGGGACACTATGTAACCGCGTCCCTTCTTACATGCGTTGGCGAACCCAGAAGGTTTTGAATATTACCCCAGAAATGTGGAAGCAAATGGTGGATGCGTATCCATTTCTCGAGTCGGATACATACGGCGACAAGGTATTTACTTTATACTTGGGACTCGATCTAGAGCTTAGCAATGTTGACTCAGAATATGGCATCCGAGTCGCCAAAGGAGAATCTTGCTCGGCCTGGAGAAGATGAAAATTATCTGTCGCTGTGGGACACTACACTCGCTGATTACGACGACGAAGAGCAGGATGAAGAACAGGCGGAATGTAGTCGCCATTCTCCTGGAACGCCGCAGCAGATTTCTTCCACCGATGAGCTGGACCAACTGCACCAGAAATTGCAAACACGCGAAAAAGAGCTTGCAAAGTGTCGTCGCGTGCTTTCCGAAACTCAGAAAGATCTGTCCGACTCAAGAAAAGAGTGCACAAGGATGAGAAAGCTGCCTACCACCACCTCGTTTCCGGAGGCAGGTTCGTCAGCTGTGAAGCGGGAGCTCGAGGAAGCCAAAGCAATGATCGAGAATTATCAACAAAGTGAGATGTTGTTTCCATTTCTGCACCTTTTTCTCTCACCTCGCTACATTGGCAGCCTCAGACAAAAACAAGTCTGACAACATAGCTCAATACCTTTATATCCAGAAATGCTATGAGCAATTGCATGCAGCTTGCGCTGGATTTGAAAGGAGAGAACTCAACAACTGTCAATATTTAGACGTTGTGAAGGACTTTCTACCAAATTTGCAGGCAATGGGTAAGAGAACCTTGGAAGCGATACCCATGAAAGGGAGGTTTGACTATGAAGAATTTGTCCATGGACTGGGGAAGAAGANGGGATTTGAGGGTAATGGACACGGCGAAGAGCAAGCCGCTGCTAAGAGGAGGTACACATCATCTGATCTCCTCTAACCTCCGTTGGATTTCGTGTTTTCGTGTTTTCTGCTTTTGGTTTGCAGTCATGTTATCGATATATCGTCGCGCTGTGACATAAATTTGCTTTCTAGTCAGCCTGTATCCCACAATATACTCTTTGTCTCTGTGGACTTGGGGTGATTGTTTTCGGTTTTTCTGGGGTGGACCAGATATCCAAAAATCTAGGCTCATGAAGGCCGGGATTTGGTAAATCTGGAATTAATCCCACAGGACAGCTGATGAACCACTCCCGCGGTAATTTTGATGAATGGCATCGAAGGGACAGTGACTATGAGATGATTATTCATCCCTTTTCAGATGACAAAGGGTCAAAGACTCTGGATCTTCTTCTGAAGTATGGAGCTGCGGCGAGGAGGAGGAGGAGGAGGAGGAGAGGGCACACGTCCGAGTGTAGTAGGTGACACTGGGGATATAAACAATTCAAGCTTAAAGGCTGAGAGTGGTGGGTTTCGCTCTCGATCAGGCTCCTGACGCCTTGTTCGACCGGTGGTGGCAAGATATCTACCATGGTGACGTTACCGTGGTCACTGGCAATCCCTGCGAGCGAGTTTTTTGCGTGACMTGGTGATCCRACCGGATTTRTGTSCATATATGGTAGGCATGTCCGAAATTGTGCTCAGTCGATGGCGAGACCCCCAAAAGATATATACACAGAGAGAATAGATATGTTCTCGAAGGTATAAAGCAAATATTAGCTGTGCAAATATGTCAGGAGGAGCATAGAACATAATTTACATACCTAGAAGGCTAGGTTTATGTCAAAATCTGTGATCAGAGTGTTGTTGTCAAATTGTGGCGCTTTAGCACCCCACACATATAGGTTCGCAGGTTCATGTTATTATCTCTCAGACCATGTATTATCTAGACAGAAACTCGTTCCAAAAATTCTATGTCTATTTCAAGGCCATACAAGCAGATAATAGCCATTGGGATAGCACAAACTCGCGAACCAAACGAGTTATGTAAGCAAATCCGCTGCATCAAATTTATTCTAAATGCACCACCTCTGAGCTTATCCACTGCGAATTTTCCCATTTTTTCAACATGTAAAATCATGTTTAATATGTCCATTTGTAATCTCTGCGAAACATCTATGAAATTTGAGCTGCAAACAGTGAAAAGTCGATATTTTTCAGGCAAAATGGTCTTAGGGCCTGCGTGATCTTAAAGTTTTGACAAAGATTACAAATAAAACGGTAATCTGAACATTTTCTCTCATATAAACTATTCACAAATGTTCTTCCTTCGCCCTGTAGGTGGTGCATCCAAG